>LPNX010855229.1:206355-230682 GCA_001517045.1 Pseudotsuga menziesii
CCTCCGGAGATTGTTTCTTGTCTCTCTTTTGTTCAGGTGTCTTTTTAGCTTTATTTTTGCTTTTTGAATCCACCCTTGAATCTCCAGCAATCAAAGCTTGATCTTTGGATGGTTTGATGGTGCCCATCATCACCAGCTTGTCCTGTTCTTGTGTGAGAGATTCCATGAAATCTGCAAGGCTAGGCATCTTCCAGGTTCGAGCTGTTAGTTTTGTGGCATAGAAGGTCAAAACAAACACTGAATAATCAGGGCCCAGCTTTGAGAGGATGGCCAGTACGAGCTGATCATATTTCTTTTCAATACCACACTGTTTCAGCTGCAAAACTAGTGCTTTGAACTTGGAGAAATATAGCTGCAGGGATTCAAAGCTTGTTGGACTCAGAGAAATCAGCTCATTCTCGATTTGATGTCCCCTCATCTCATCTGTCTTTCCAAAAAGATCAGCAAGCTTCTCCGATACTTCATTCGGTGATGTAAATCCATCGAGATGGAAAAGGAGGTCTCTGGAAATACTCAGACACAGGAGGCCATAAGCCTCATCCCTCTTGTTGTGCCATTTTATCTTCTCTGCAGCTGCATTGGGCTCTGCTTCTGTTGCCATAGTCACCCTGTAGAGGCCTTTCGCTCTCAACAATATCTCCATCTCTGCTTTCCATTCAAAGAAATTGAAGGGAGTCAAGATAGTTTTCTGTGATTGATCCATAGCTCTAGAAAATCTGTCCCGACTGTCAGTAGAAGGTTCCCAGTCTTGATGTCGAACCTGCAAAACAATTTTTGAAGGAGAGAAACAACCTACAATGGCTCTGATACCATGTGGACATTAATGCCAGCAATAGATTAATTTTACTCACAACAATTATCAATTGATCATGCAAAATTGCTAACAAGAGAGACTGAATATGGAGCTGTAACACTAAATTGTATTAACTGAGTGTACAATAGCCAACCCTGTAATAACATAGGTTGTTGAATAAATAGAATACATCAAGAAATCGAATGCATGAGGATGCATCCAAATCTAGCATAAAGCAGGCTTACCAAAAATAAGCAAATCCCCCATAGGTGTAAAAAGTTGATCCCAAATCTGTCATGGAGCTCACGAATTGGAAAAAAGACATAGGCAAGCTAAAGAGTGGTGGAATGGCAGCTCATACATGCTTTTTTATGGATAAAAGAGAGAAGGATGTGTAGGACAAAAAACTAGTCAACCTCACCTAGTCTAGCTTTTCCTTTTGCCTTAAAACACTGAAAAAGCAGGCAATAAAGCAAAAAAAGCAGAAGGGCGCCTAGGAGGCTAGGAATACAGCAGAATTGATTCCTTTAGCTCTCCCATGCGCTACATGAGTCAAATGTGGCAAGTTTGACCTCTATGGATAGGCAAATAGCAACTTGCACAAGGTGGGACACATGAACTAGGAAAATAAGACAAAAATAAATGAATTAATGTCTAAGTGGGTAAACTATGGTTTGATTATTCTAACACTTGTGGCCTGTCCATGATTTCAGCTCTGTTTTACTTGTTTCTCGTCATGTCTTTGTGGAGTTGTAAGCTGGATTGATGCTGTCTCCACTCCAGGGTCGGCGTAGGGTTTAAATATTCCTCTATGGAATTCACTTAAGTTGGTGACAACTCCTTCACTACTTGATTTCTCTTCTTACTTACATGTAAAGACAAATTCAGTTCTTTGTTATAAAAATCTCTTTTGTTAAGTTATTAAATTAGTTATGGTTTTACTTTGTGACCCGAGTCTTAACCTACAGCACGGTCTTGTGCTCTTTGCAGGAACCTGAGACGGCTCAACCATAAGTGGAAAAGGAAATACAACTGTTGGCTTCAGTGAACTCATGGCCCCAACCGGTAAGCCCTGGTTCAAACTGGGTTTTTCCCTACTTGCGATGAGGGTTGTTGGAAGGAAACACACAGTGCTTGGAAGCCTGTTAACGATTTCATCATTAGCTAGAATGTTTTAATATGTTGCTTTCTAGTTTTACTTACAAACCCTTGTTGTTATGCTGGGTAATACTGGCTCTTGAGCCGTGATATGTATTTGGTTTTTAGTTAAGGACTTAGCCTTGCAGCTCGACAATGTAATATAGTTGGTTTTATAAAGAAAGACTTGGTTAATCTTTGAGCCCTCTCTTGTGTTGTTATGGTTTCGTTAACCTATAAATTATGTGTTTATATTACTATTTATAAAAGATATTTATTTTTAGAAAAAGATTGTGAGCAGTCCAAAGCATGGATTGTAGCCTTCTTGTTAAGTTTGTTACATAGTTAATAATGTAACTGGTTATAACTTATATAGGTTAATTTAATTGGATAAATTAGTTGAAGGGGTTTCAACCCTCAGGTTTTTCATTCACAGGTTATAAACCTGTTTGTTTAAAAAAAAAACAATTAGCTCCTATATATGTAATTTTTAGTTTTATTTCGTTTATTATTTATATTCACATTTAATTTTATTTACTACCCTGTAATATGTAATTATTTGGAGCTTTGTAGAAAATAGAAAGTTAACTCTAGAACTCTGTTAATTTTTCATAAATAAAGGGTTTATTAACAAAACCCTAAGCTGGTTTTGATTAAATAATAGTTAAGATTAAGTTATTAATTAAAAGAGGAAAACTATTTGGTTAATAACTTGTTTATATTCTTTCTTGAATATTAGTTATTATCTCCTATAAACTTTTATTTCCTATCTGTATACTATTACTATAATGCTAGTGTAATTTACTATTTCTTCTTCCTGCATTTTCATTTAGTTAAACTAAGTAAACCAGTAAATATAAACAAACATAACACTGCTATTTCATTGCATTTTAAATACTGAAATAAAATTTACTCTGTTTACCTACAGATACAAATCATATCTACTATTTTCATTCTCTTAAGAATTATTTCGTTTATTTAAAGCATTCTATCTGTGCTAGAGTACGATCTGGTTTCCAAGTGTGGAAAAACATAGCCTAGAAATTTAATTTCTTTCTATTTCATTACTTCCCTAAACCATTTTCATTGCTATAAATAATCAAATAAGAATACTTAATCTAACATTTCACAAACTCTAAACTTTAACATTCATGTAGCAGCTAAACTAAGATTTATTTAACTCAGACAGTAAAATAAAATAACATAGAACCCGTTGAGGACAAGATGACAACAGCTTTAGGAGGCCGTTCCTCCCTACCAATCTCCTGGAGAGCACTCAAAAAATGCTTCCTTAGGACCCTCAAGCCTGTTCCTGGTCTTCTTGGCTGAGATTTGGGTGGAGAATGCAACTGTAGGACCCTCTGTCACCTGACTAGTTCAATACCTCAGTAAAACAATATGCTCTCAGCAATATGATCTTCAGCTTAAAAGTTGCAACTAAATCACTCATAGCAGTTATCCCCTCAAACACTTTCCATATTCCCCTCCATTGAATTTATCTCAAGTACATTCATTCACCCTGAATGATCACTTCTCTAGAATGAGAAGCCTCAGCTCTCTTTAGTGGGAATTTTTATAAAGATGCCTAGGTCTTCTGGGTCAGTTTTCATTAATTGAGCCACCTGCTCTAATTCCACTTTCTTAGGGAATCATGACCACAAATATAGGGAGGTTTCCACCTGCAACAGTTGGAAATGGTTTGAGGATGCTGCCACATGTCATTTTGCTCTCCACCCAGTCTCCTCCACCAATTTGATCAGTAAACACTCTTTTAACATCTCTCCTAAGCTATTGTCTCCTCATTTATTTAATTATAAATAAGATATTCTGAATTTACATTAAATATCCTTGACCCCACTGGGTCATCAATTACAACTTAGCATAAAATTTAACATAATGTTCCTCAAATAATATAATTTTTTTTTTGCAAAATTGGGGCATGTGACATACATAACCCCTTAAATTATAACACCGTCCTCGATGTTATTTATTCCTCGTCCTTAGAATTCCCTTGGAACAGAATTGGATATGCATCCTGCATATGAGTTTCCAATTCCCAGGTGGCTTCCTCTGGACTAAGGTGCTTCCATTGCACATTGACCTGACCAATGGTGCAGTTCCGAAGTGTGATCTCCCTTCGCTTGAGGATACAGTCCGGTTCCACTAGAAAATCTCCTTCGGGTTCCACCTATACATCATTCCAGTTAACAACATGAGTAGCATCATGAACATATTTCTTTAATACAGAAATGTGAAAAACATTGTGAACTCTTAAATTCGGTCGTAAGGCTAACTGATAGGCTACCTGTCCAATCTTGGACAGTATTTCAAAAGGACCACAGTAATGAGGTGCTAGTTTTACACAACTACCCAACCTCAGAGAGCTCTTTTTGGGTCTCACCTTGATGAACACATGTTCACCTACCTAAAACTATTTTGGAGTTCTTTTAAGGTCTACTTGACTTTTCTGTCGATCTTGCGCAATTTTTAGATTACCTTGTACCTGCTTTACAATTTCTTCCATTTCTTTCAATAATTCAGGACCTAATACTAACCTGTCCACCAGATTACGCCAAGAGATAGGAGTGTTACATTTCCTTCCATACAAAATTTTGAAAGGACTAAATCTAGCTGAAGCATGATAATTATTATTGTAAGCAAATTCTACCAGGTGTAAATAATCTTCCCATTTACTTGGCTAATCCTTTACATACATTCTTAGTAAATCTTACAGTACTTGATTTACTCTTTCATTCTATCCATCAGTTTGAGGATGGAACGAAGTACTAAAATTTAGTGTAGCATTTAATCCTTTAAACAAGGATCTCCAAAAGTTACCTGTAAATTTAGGGTCTCGATCTGAGATTATAACTTTTGGTATTCCATGCAGTCGGTAAATTTGCTTTAAAAAGATATCAGCTATGTTTGTAGCTTTATACATAGTTTTTACAGGTATAAAATGGGCTGCTTTACTCAATTTGTCAACTACTACCATTATAGAATCATTTAAATTCTGTTTTTTAGGCAGTCTAGTAACAAAATCAAGACTAATTATCTCCTATTTCCAGCTAGGAATGGGCAATGGCAGAAGTAATCCGGCTGGATGTTGATGTTTATTTTTTACTTGCTGACATTCAAAACATCTAGCGATATATTCTGCTAGTTCAGTATTCATGTTTGGCCAAAAATATTCTTTTCTTAACATAGTTATAGTCTTCTGATAACCCGGATGGCTTGAGTAAGGAGTTTTATGGATTTCGTCTAAAATTAATAACTTAACTTTAGGTACATTAGGTACATACATTCTGTCTTTATACAGTAAAAATCCTTTGTCATTCAAGTTGTACCCTTTACTTAAACTTTCTGTTGGATTCTTTTTTTTTTTTGCTTGTAATTTTTGGTAAATTTCATCTTGTTCTAACCCTACTTTAAGCCGTTCTTCTAGATTTGTTGTATAAGTGCTGATAACTGCTGTAAAGTTCATCTTTGCATTTCTACTGAATGCATCAAAAACTTTATTTTCTTTCCCTTTAATGTGCTGAATTTCAAAATCATACTCACGTAGAAAAGCTATCCACCTAGGTTGTCTAGCATTCAGGTTAGGTTGATCTAACAGATATTTTAGTCCTTTATTATCTGTCATTGGAATAAATTTTCTTTCAATTAAATGATGATGCCACATCTTTAGATCATGTATGACAACAATGAATTCCAAGTCATAAGTTGCATAATTCTTTTCATGAATTTTTAATTTCCTAGACTCATAAGCGATAACATGCCCTTCTTTAGTCAATACTCCACCTAAACCATCATTGAGGCGTCAGTACACACTATAAAATCTTTATTTGGATCAGTTATTCTTAAAATAGGTGCGCTAGTTAGTAAGGTTTTTAACTTTTTAAAACTATCCTCGCACTTCTGATTCCAATCAAATTTCTTTCCCTTTTTCTACAAGGAGGTTATCAGATTTGCAATTCTCAAAAACCCTTCAATGAACCTCCAGTAATAACCAGTAATTCCCATGAAGGATTGAACATCAGTTATGTCTTTAGGAACTACCCAATCTTCAATCGCCTTTATCTTTTTGGGATCCACCAAAATTCCTTCTTTTGTCACCACATGACCTAAGTACTGGATTTTATCTTTAAGGAAGTCGCATTTAGTAAACTTTACAAAGAGTTGATGATCTCGCAACTCTTGCAAGACCATTTTTAAATGTTCCTTATGTTCTTCTTCTGATTTCGAATAGATTAATATGTCATCGATAAACACGACCACAAACTTATCTAGATATTTATACATTACATTATTCATTAGACACATAAAAACAGCTGGAGCATTAGTAAGCCTGAATGGCATGATGACAAACTCGTAATGGCCATATCGAGTCCTAAAATCTATTTTAAATATGTCTTCATCTTTAATTCTAACTTGGTGATATCCAAACCGTAAATCAATTTTTGAAAACACCGTGGCTCCACGTAGTTGATCAAACAAATCATCTATGCGAGGTAATGGGTATCTATTTTTAATAGTCATCTTATTTAACTGAGGATAATCTATGCAAAGTCATAGAGTCCCATCCTTCTTCTTAACAAAAATGACAGGTGCCCCCCAGGGAGACACACTGGGTCGAATATAATTCTTGTCAATAATTTCTTTTAATTGTGACTTAAGTTCATTAAGTTCAAGTATGTTCATCCGATAAGGGGCCTTTGAGCTAGGTACTGCACCAGGTACCAGCTCAATGGTAAAATCTAGTTCCCTTTTCGGAGGTAGTCTTGAAATTTATTTCAGAAATACATCTGCATACTCTTTTAAAACTGGTATATCCTCCAATTTTAGTTTATCTTTATTATTTATATTTTTCTCATTATTTATTGTTACTGCATAAGCCTTACAACCTTTCCTAATAGCTCTCTTAAGTTGCAAAGTAGAAATATGCCTTACAGTTGTTTTTCTAAGGATTCCCTTTACGCTTATTGGTTTTCCATCTTTATTTATACAAGTAAAGGTTTTGTCATACCAATTCAAAATCACCCTATGCTGCTCTAACCAATCCATACCGATTAGTATGTCGTAAGAACCCAGAGTTAGTACATTAAGCTTTACAAAAGTTTCAAATTGATCCATAACTACTGCATAATTCTTTACAAAACTAGCTACCTTCCTCTTTGCACAAGTAGCTAATTGAACCAACCAAGAACTTATAAACTTTTCAACAGGAAGTTTACATTTTTCTACCAAATTAGGTGAAATATAACTTAAACTAGCTCTTGGATCAATTAAAATAGCTATGGGTGTTTGGTTTATCTTACCTTCTACTTCCACCATGGAAGTTTGATAGTCTACTTGTCGATTTTCCAAAGCTGCATTAATCCTGGGCATAGTCCTCGCTAAATCTCCAACAATCATCTCCTCCTATATTGTATGGATATTACTGATAGTCTTTTTTCGATTAGGATAGACTGAGGCATAATGAGGGCCATTACACTCCCAACACTTTATGGGCTCTTTTCGTTCAAAGTTCTTTTTGTAATTACTGTGATTATTAGCAGACTCTTTACTCTTTTGATTATTCTGATTGTTCTGTGAATTATTCTTAATCCCATGGAAATTCTAATTAGAAAAATTTCTGGCCTTATTATTTTTAGAATTTCGATTGGGCACAAACTCTTCTTGTTTTGATCATAATTATTATTCTTTTTGGCCTTCCAGTTGGCCATACTCTCCTTTTTCTGATTCTGTTCATAACAGAAATTGGCTTTCCTCATAGCTTCTTCCAAAGTTTTTGGATTTTCATACTCAATCCTATCCTTTTTGTGATAAGGTAAACAGCTGAGAAACCATTGTACCTTCAGTTTTTCATCCACAAGGTATGGCACATACCTAAGTAGACTTAAAAACTTACTATTCAAATCTTTCATAGTCATTGTACCTAGTTTTATCTCATAAAGTTCTTTAGCCCTTTCTTCATAGTACTGTTCAGATAAGAATTTATTTTTAAAGTACTTCTTGAAGGTACTCCAATTTATGTTTTTCTCTCTTATTCCTTTCACTCTCTTCAAATCTTGCCACCATGTATCAGCTTTCCCTGAAAGATTATAGATATCCATTCTAGCCTTTAATTGGTTAGAATAGTTATAAATTTGGAAGTACTTCTTCATCCCGGATAACCAGGATTCTGCTTCCTCCCCCTTTTTCAGTTTCTCCATTAAATGTTTGCGGCTTGATGTTTTTAAACTCTCCAGAAATTTCTTCATACGGTTTATATTTTCTCTTTCTGGTATGTTGGTTATCCTCGCTACTATCACTAGTAGAATGAGAATTACATTGATCACCAAATACTTTGGAAGATGAACTACTTCGATTTTTATTTTGTTTAGTCTTCTTATACTTATGTTGGTAACTTATATCTTCTGAATCTGCTCTTTTACCCCTACCCTCAGTTTGAAATCTTTCTATTAGGATCTGATTCAGCTCCTCCTGAGCTCTCAGAATCCTCTCATTTTCCTTTTTAACAGATTCCATTTTAGATTTTAATTCTTTTACTGTTTGTAAAATTTCTGAGGAATTAGTGGTTATGTCTTTTTGTATACGTTCTCTTTGTAAGTTTTCTTGTTCAATAAAGGGAGATTCCTCTTCCGCATATTCCTCCAGTCTTTCCATACATGTTGTTAAACTCAGAAACAAATTTCTTTGTTGAATAACATTAAAAGAAACAACATCAACAAAATGATTTAAATTCACTGTTTCATAGAAGCAAGTTGAGCTTCATCAAGGCCTAGTGTTTGAACCTTGTGCTCTGATACCACATGTCATAACCCCAAAATTTCATAAAAATTTAAAATTTTTAAGATAACATAAAATGTCTAAATACGCAGTTCACTAACTGCTAGAGGTTAGCGGAAAATGAAATAGTTTAACAATTAGTATAAATTAGTTTCAAAATACCATAACTAATACAACTTTCATTTTCATAAGGTATATAATAATGACTTGCATCCAAATTGCTTTTAGCTTTACTAATAATTTTACTTTTTGGCAAGTAGGTGAAATTTATCTTTGAAAACTTGGGGCTTACTTAGCATTATGCTAACGCAGATGGACTGCTGGTTCTTACGGGTTCAACAGGTAACGATCGATCAAGTAGGAGTTTAATTTGTAAGGTAGCGAGAAGTATTTCTGTTGCATGTTAATATGCTAGTAAATAAACTGATTATTTAAAAGCAAGCTTTGATGAGGTAAAGTAATTTTCTTCCATAGTTCTGGTTCTAAGACATTATTCAAAGTTTAGCTACAAAGATTGTTATCTTTAACATACTTAGCTAAACAAAAATATCCTTACTGTGCACTTAAAGCTCAAGTTCTTCGTCATACAATTACTTTTATTTTAATGTGCACATACCGCTAATGTTATGTTTAAATGTACTGTATTTTATTCATGAAAGTACTCCTATCAATCTCAAAGGTAAGGATTTCCATTAGAGTATATATTTCTATTTTGTCTCTTTCTTACTAGCCATGGAATTTATTAACCTGTTGTTTGTATGTAAATATGCTAAACATCAAGTTATAAACTCCAGTACTTAAATTATTGCCTTGCTGCATGTATTATTGTAACATTGTATAATACCACATTATTTTATAATGTACCAATATAATTGTTACTTACATCCTTTGGGAATCTTACTACCTGGAAATTTCCATGACATATTATAAATTTGGTTCTTGTAACTAGATACGTCATCTTAAGATGGAATACTACCTACCACCACTTCTAAAAAGTCGAAATCATAGGTAAATACGTTATTAGTGTTATTCCTATAATTTATAAACCTTGTGCATGGTTTACACAATAGTAAAATTACTATTATAATGTTGCCTCACTATAATAAGTTGTAGTTTATAATAACTACTATGGTATATTTTACTACCTAGAACTTCTAACCTAAGGTCTATATCAAGTGAAACATTATAAACAAAATTTCCTATACTATGCTAGAACTAAGTAAGCACAAACAATCAAAAATTGACTTTGTAAAAAAATTGATAAGATTCATTATCATTGTCATTGGCAAGTTGAGCATGCAAAACATTATTTGTAAAAGTTTACACTATGGTAGAGCCTCGTGATTGTTTATTTGAAATGGTTTAAACACCTTTACTCTATAGTTAACGACATATATTAGTTATTAGCAATTATAACTAATCTTAAACCATCGATTGCAAATGATATGGTTTGTGCTTCAAATAATATGCAATTATTTTGAAGTCGATTTGGGAAGTAAACATGCAAATTATTATTTAGAAATGTTTATACTATTGTTGACCTTGTGATTGTTTCATTGGCAAAGTTTTACACCCTTACTCTATTGTCAACGACATAGAATTGTTATTAACAATTATAACAAACCTCAATACTATAGATTACAATGTTATAGTTTTTATATTTCAATAATGAATATATATATATATATATACATTCTATAGTCGATTGCATAGTTTGTTATTGATCATGGCAATAATAATTTGATAATTGAAAACGCAGATTGACTATAGACAAGACCCTTGCGTGGTTGAAATATTTGGAGGGCATGTGGTCTACTCTTGTCCATGCATTCATGACTTCAAAGACATGAAACCCTATTCACTTGTCATTTGACTCCAAGGGTTTCGTCGGCCTGCGGGCTGCTCTGTGTAGTTTTCTTGGCGGCCATGAGAGGCTGTTCCTATACTTTGCTTGCTCCGTAGCTTGTGTTTGTTACTGTGGAGTCTCATTACTCAGTCTTAGGTCACAAATCTTCGCGGTTGTGAGCCTTACTACGCGAGTGGTTATTTGTTTAAGAGTTTGGCTCATGGCCTGTCCATGGTTTCAGCTCTGTTTTACTTGTTGCTCGTCACGGCTTTGAGCTCTATCTTGTGTTGTTATGGTTTCATTAACCTGTAAATTATGTGTTTATTTTACTGTTTATAAAAGATGTTTATTTTTAGAAAAAGACTGTGAGCAGTCCAAAGCATGGATTGTAGCCTTCTCGTTAAGTTTGTTACACAGTTATAGCATGGATTAGCTCCTATATATGTAATTTTTAGTTTTATTTCGTTTATTATTTATATTCACATTTAATTTTATTTACCACCCTATAATTTGTAATTATTTGGAGCTCTGTAGAAAATATAAATTTAACTCTAGAACACTGTTAATTTTTCATAAATAAAGGGTTTATAAACAAAACCCTAAGCTGGTTTTTATTAAGTAATAGTTAAGATTAAGTTATTAATTAAAAGAAGAAAATTGTTTGGTTAATAACTTGTTTATATTCTTTCTTGAAGATTAGTTATTATCTCCTATAAACTTTTATTTCCTATCTGTATATTATTACTGTAATGCTAGTGTAATTTACTATTTCTTCTTCTTGCATTTTCATTTAGTTAAACTAAGTAAAACAATAAATATAAACAAACATAACACTGCTATTTGATTGCGTTTTAAATACTGAAATAAAATTTACTCTGTTTACCTACAGATACAAATCATTTCTACTATTTTCATTCTCTTAAGAATTATTTCATTTATTTAAAGCATTTTATGTGTGCTAGAGTACTGTTATAGCTGATTTTACCACACTTGGTGAATCACACTTGTATGGCCTTCCCCTGTCCCTTTGTAGACTCTTTGGACCCCATGGACCTTTTTTATACCTTTGATGTTTCCAAGATCATCCCTAAAAACATGCTTAATTTGTTATATGCGACTTTTAAACCCTTTATCGTGTATATACACGGGTTTGACCCCTAAAACCGTGTACATTAGGATGTGTGCAAAAGGCCAAATTCTTTTGGAGTTTTCCTTGATGTGGATCCGACTCACTTATCTCCTAGCCTTTCATATGCCTTGAGATCACTCGGATTCGACCCTTCATTACTCCATTGAAGAGCCATATAAGGAACCCTTTGGATACATTAAAACATATGTGAGAATTGAGAGCAAAGAAACTATAGTCCGTTGTTGCCGAAACTTATACTTGAGTCTGCATCCCTTTGTCCCTTGGAGCACTTTGGTGTTCTTCCCAAGCTTTCCTTTTGCTTGTCAGCTTGCTATTGAGAGATGGAGGATTGAGGTGGTGGAGGCCCAAGTGGAATATTCAGTTTCTCCGATTCGTAGACGTGCCGATAGAGGTTGTATTCATTGTAATCTCTGATTTTATATTAATAAAAATATATTTTCCTGTCCAATAATGTATGTTTGAATGAATATTTTATCCATGGATGATTTCAAATGCTTATACGTTGTTGATTATATATGCTAGAGTAGATCTAACACCAATATATATAGCATGCTTGTCTTGTTTACTTATTGTTGAGGGAGTAATTTATCAATTCAAGCTGGAGTTGGAAAGCTCAACGAGGATCTACATCAACCGTCCAGAATAAGGTACGAATCGAGATCCTTTAGTGTTAGATATTTGTTTTCTCTTGCATATTGGAAAGGATTGATTTCTGGAGTCAAGCTGTCTGTTGTGGTACCCCAAGCCATAGGAATTTCTCTCCGTAACAGAATTGGTGACTCCACTGGGGATTGAACCCAGAATCTCTGGTGAATCACACTTGTATGGCTTTCCCCTGTCCCTCTGCAGACTCTTTGGACCCCATGGACCTTTTTTATACCTTTTATGTTTCCAAGATCATCCCTAAAAACATGCTTAATTTGCTATACGCGAATTTTAAACCCTTTATCGCGTATATACGTGGGTTTGACCCCTAAAACTGCACACATCGGGATGTGTGCAAAAGGACAAATTATTTTGGAGTTTTCCTTGATGTGGATCTGCCTCACTTATCTCCTGGCCTTCCATATGCCTTGAGATCACTGGGATTTGACCCTTCATTACCCCATTGAAGAGATATATAAGGAACCCTTTGGATACATTGAAGCATATGTGAGAATTGAGAGCAAACAAACTATAGTCCATTGTTTTCGGAACTTATACTTGAGTTTGCAACCCTTTGTCCCTTGGAGCACTATGGTGTTCTTCCCAAGCTTGCCTTTTTCTTGTGAGCTTGCTATCGAGAGATGGAGGATTGAGGTAGTGGAGGCCCAAGTGGGGGATTCAGTTTCTCTGATTTGCAGACGTGCTGACATAGGTTGTATTCATTGTAATCTCTGATTTTATATTAATAGAAATATATTTTCCTGTCCAATAATGTATGTTTGAATGAATATTTTATCCATGGATGATTTCAAATGTTTATATGTTGTTGATTATATATGCTAGAGTAGATCTAACACCAATATATATATATAGCATGCTTGTCTTGTTTACTGATTGTTGAGGGAGTAATTTATCAATTCAAGTTGGAGTTGGAAAGCTCAAGGAGGATCTACATCGACCGTCCGAAATAAGGTACGGATCGAGATCCTTTAGAGTTAGATATTTGGTTTCTCTTGCATATTGGAAAGGGATTTCTGGAGTCAAGTTGTCTATTGTGGTACCCCAAGCCATAGGAATTTCTCTCCGTAACAGAATTGGCGACTCCGCTGGGGAGTTCCTAGTAGTTGTCCTTTGGGGGTTTCTATCGGCATTCAATGACTTTGAATTGCACTTACTTCTCTGTTTCTATGTCAGGTCTAAGGGCATGTTTTCCTAGTAGTGTCTGATTGGTGTGAATTTTGTCTCAACTTATCTATTTACCTTTATTTTTATGCACTTTTCTTCCCGTACGCGAGTTTTTAACTCATAGTCGCATATATATGCTGCTTTTTACTGATATATCCATGTGCGTACGTGGGTTTACTGTGAAAAGTTGTGCATGCCCTTAGTTTTTCCTTCTAGAGGAATATTGATTGTTGCTGGGTGAATTTTGATGATTGTTGAGTCTCCTTTGACACTACTAGAGTCTGTATACACCTCTGTTTCTGACCAGAGACATTTTTTTTAGGGTAAATTTCTTTTTTAAGAATGTTCTTGTCATTGCATTTTTGTTTTTTGTTTTGGGATTAGTGCATTAGATTTCTTTTACCATAGTGCTTTGTGTGACTGATGTTTGATTGTGCTTTCCAAGTCTGGGGGTAGTAGAATCATTATTTTACTTTAGTAACTCATTTTTATCTCAAAAAATCCAAAAATATTTGCTTCCTTGCATCATTATGCATTGCACTTTGCACTTTGCATGGTACTTGCACTAGGTTTGCTTTGAAGTATTAGTCAGGATTTCATATAGGAACGATTGCACTTATCATTTGAAGAAATTTTTTGCAGTTCACGTAGCAGCATACCTTGTTTTTCATTGGACACAATGCATTTGCATTGATTGTTAGGTGTGCATTTTTCTTCATGTTGTGTCATAACACCACTGGTTGCACGGACATCTACCTCTTTTGAGTAATAAATCCAAATAAAATCAACGCTTAATTAAAATGGATTACACTATTTTCTTTGACAAGGCACACCAACAAGATTAGGTTTTAGGGTCTTGGAATAGTTCATTGTGAGTAAATTCTCCAATACCACTAAACAACAACATGTATGTGTCTGTCCAGGTGAGAGTGTGAAATTCCTTGGTATAATTGGTGTTTCTCAGGATCCTCCTCTCAAAAGGGAGTTAAGAACGAGGTAGTGTGAGTGGTTATTGATTGGGATGACCCCTATCATAACTGAGTAGCACCAGAGATATTTCCAGGATTGTATTCGTATCTGGGGGCTCTTTCGAGAGTTTCGGGATTTTCTACCCTTCCCATACGGTTAATCCCTCCTGCGACTGTCCGCCTGAGCATTGATTATATTGAGGTGACCTTAGTTGCCTTACCTAGGATATCGAGGGGGTACTTTTTAGGGGTTATTCTGCAGGTGTGCCAGCTAGGTTGGGGTTGGACAGCACAGTCGCTTTACACGTTGAAGCTGAGGGCTACAATAATTGGTTATGAACCTCCACTTGTTGCGTATGGGAGTCTCAAGCCTCTCCTAGGAGAGACATACCTGCTTCATTTGGGAGCTCACTTATCCTACCATTGATTTCTTGTGTTTGGCTTTAGATTTTATTGGTTTATGCTCTGTGCACGTTAGGTTTCCTAGGGTTTGCGTAATTAGAGAGTATTTTACATTTTTTGAGTCATTGTGGATTCAGGTGTGGCTCCTCACCATTCTCGTCATTTAGCAGGACTTCCACCTTCTACATCTCCTCCTCCTTTGGGAGAGAGAAACATATGGTCCAGGCAGATTACTTCACACATTTATTCACACATGATGGGAGATCATGGAGATGACACTCCTGAGTTGCTTTCTCCACTTCGCGATGTGGAGGACGAAGAGTTTAATCCTACATTTGATCCTTCACCTGATTTGCCTGAACATTCTATATTTGATCCTTCACATGATAGACCTACTCACTCTAGGTATGATCCCTCATTCATAGGTCACTGGTATTGGATGTCGGGCAACGAGACTCATCATGAACCTGCAAGCACTAGTTATGGTGGTTATGGTATGTCCGATATCCCCACACATGATCCGTAATTTCATGTCGAATTGGAGATTAAGCTTAACACTACGCCTGGGGGCACTTCTATTCCTTACCATGCGGAGAGGTTTGGGAGCACGAGTCACATCGCACCTTCTATCCTAGCGATGGAAGCTATGTCACATATTCCTCCTAGACCTGGTGTTAGTGATATTATTAGGATACCAGATTCAAGACAAGTGACTATAGGGAACACTACCTACATAATTTCACACGTCCCTTCATCCTCTATTCCTTGTTCTTCGAATGTTATTCCTCCCCCTCATTCACGTGGTCCTTCGGGCCGAAACGTTGCTACGATTCACGTCCATACTACTACTACTCGCACAGTTGTGTCTCAGAGTCGAGCCCCTCCTATTGTTTCAGGGGGTCATATTCCTGCTTCTGGAGGTCATGTTATTACTTCCGGAACCTATATTCCTACTTACGGAGTGTCTCATGGGACATCTCATGGGATGTCTTATGGACCTTATTATGGGATGTAGTATGGACAGGGTTATTCACCTTATGGGTATGGGTATCAACCTGCTTACTCTCCAAATTCTAGATTTGTAGCCCTATATAGTCAAGGCACACCACATTATGGTGCTTCCATGCCACCCTACATGGGTCAAACGAGAGGAGGGCACTATGGCCAAGGCCATGGTGGTTACGGTAATCAGGCCTATGTGAACCAAAATTATCAGGGAGTGGGGCATCGACCTGCTCATCCTAGGCTCCCTTTCCTTGCAACGCTAAATATTCCTGACTTGTCGAGACTGACGAATGATCCTGTATCTCATGACCCGGCTTGGTCAGCTGTCCCTAATAAGCTTCCCTCAGACATACCCAAATTCGAGGGCAAATCAGGAGAGGATCCGAGTGAACATGTTACTACATTTCACCTATGGTGCTCTTCAGATTCCTTACATGAAGATTCGATCTGTTTAAGGCTGTTTCAACGCACCCTTACAGGTCCGGCCGTGAAATGGTATATAGAGTTACCTAGAGGGGCATTTGCTTTGTTTGATGACCTAGCTATGACTTTTCTTAACCACTTTTAGCTACCAGTGCATTACGATGTTGGTACGGAACTCTTGTCGACATTTCGGCAGGATAAAGTCATGCATATATCACACCATATCCAAGAGTGGCGTAGACGGAAGAGGTTGATTAAAGCCTTCATACCGCCTAAGTTTCTCCTTGAGTGGTTCCTTAAATCGTTACTGCCTTATATAGCAAAGGATGTTTCTACATCCGGAGTTTAGAACGAGGAACAAGCCATTTTTAGGCCGTAGGAATTGGACTTGATTTATGCTCAATTTGGTTTGTTATATGAGATCATTCCTAATGCTTCGCATTCTAGTTTCGACCCTAAGGTTAAACTTGGTCCACATGCTGATGGAATTGTTGGTTGTACGAGTGCCAAGCTTGTGGATTCAGTTGTGAAATAGTTTAGTCAATTATCTATCAACCAATCTACCTCGGGACAAGCCATAGCTTCGTCTCAACCCACCCAAACGACGAGTGTGCTTTTGGTGCAATCGTCGGACCAGAAGGATAACTAGCAGTCTGGAAGGAATAAGAAGAAGGGTAAAAACAATTGTAAGGGTGGGAATAGGAATTAAAATGCCAACTCTAATGACAAGAACGCCCAAAATGCTGGGGGGAAAAGAAACCTAAACGTAAGGTTAAGTTTCCTTGCAAGTTGTGTAAGGAAGACCACCTCACTCACTTGTGGGCTCGGATTGATGAAGCCTCGAGATTCATAGCATAGGGCCCAGCTATGCTGACTAACCCTTTACCTCATAATCAAAACATGAACTCGAGGACCCATGATCATTCTAGTGGTGATCAAGATCCATCGGAGGCTAGTGGTCATGGTTGCATCAATATGGTCCGTGCTACTAAGGTTGTGACTCGTGAGAAGGACTATGGTTTGTCACAACCCGACCTTGGAAAGGAACCTTATCCACTTGGGAGTCCTTTGCGTATTGAAAAACCTATGGATAAACCTGAAGTTGCACCTCACAATCCTAAGGGAGTCCTTAAGCGTTCGGGGCACAATCCTAATGCCTGAGCCACCCAGAAATATTCTGTTGTCGAGGATTTGGGCCACATTCCTTGTGCAATGTCTGCACTTGAAGTAATTCAGAGTTGTCCTTCGCAAAGGAAGGCTTTGCTTTCTACCCTAGGTGTGAACTATGATAATTCTTCCTCCATGATCAAATTTGAAACCACGGGACTTCAACCTTGCTTGCCTTACTATGTGTCTCTCTTGATTCATGTAGAATGTCTCAACATGATTGTCAAATGCACTGTGATTGACGAAGGTGCTGCTGCTTCCGTGATGTCTTTGGCGTGTTGGAAGGGTTTGGGTTCTCCCAAGTTGTCTAAATCTTGTACCATGTTAACTACTTTCGATGGAAGATCGTTTCAACCACACGACATTTTTCCTTCTCTTAAATTTTGTTTGGGAGGGAAGACCGTTGCGATAGAGGTCGAGGTCATTGATGCACCCCTTGACTACAATTTGTTGCTGCGTAGGAATTGGATGTACAGTATGCAAGCTGTAGCTTCTTCTCTATTTTGAGTTGTATGCTTTTCGTTTAATGGGAAGATAGTTACGAGTGATCAAACGTCATTCAAGAATCCACCGGTTACCGCATCTTCGGGATCTTCCATCCCGATTATAGAGCACTCTCAGCCGGCAACTAGGAGTGTGGGTGTGGGCATGTATCCATCCCTTATGGGAAGCTTTAGTTGTCCTACACCTATCCTTATGATAGGGTCTAGTTCCAGTGAGGCTTCTACATCTGTGAGATCTGTGTCTTTTCGCACAACCTATATGTAAGATCCTTGGATTCTTCCTACACCAAGTTCTTCGAATGAGCCCATCGAGACAAACGTGCCACTACCTGCAACTATGATAGCTTATCAAGCTAATCTCCCGTGTGTTGCAGAGCCTAGTCCATCCTCTTCACGGACGGAGAAGGAGGACCCATATGTACTGCCTGCATGGGCAGTCCAATCTTCTCACATGCATGACTGCCTTGATAGGGTTTTTCCTTCTGATTAGGCTATTACTGAGGCTATGTCTGGGATTGAGCCACCTTGGGAAGAGTTGCATCATAGATGTTATTTTATTTTCGAGCTTGACCATTTAGAGTGTGAAGACTATATGGAGATTCTTAGTGAGAGAATTGGTATTCCCATGGTTCCGTTAAGCTCTCCTGGTCCGATGGCTGATGGAAACATGGAAAATATATCTCCTACCATTCCTATCAATATCTCTTGTGATCCTGGAAAGATAGAGAATGTCTATATTAGGGAAGAATATTCCCATGCTGAGATTCAAGAGTACACTGAGCTATTTAAATAATTTTGTGATATCTTTGCTTGGTCTTACGATGAAATGCTAGGTATCGACCCTCGCATTGTTGAACATGAGATTAAAACTTATCCCAATGCTAAGCTTGTTCGAAAATGCTTGCGTGCAGTGAATCCTAGGAAAGCACCCGCGATTAAGGTAGAGATAGAAAAACTGTTAAATGTCGGTTTTATCTATCTCGTTCCCTTGACGGAGTGGGTTTCAAACCCCGTTTCGGTTGACAAGAAGAAAGGAACGATCCACATATGTACTGATTTCCATGATTTGAATCGTGCCTGTCCTAAGGACAATTTCCCTACACCATTTATTGATCAAATTTTGGATGAGTGTGCGAGAAGCGAGGTATTTTCCTTTATGGATGGCTTTTTTTAGTACAATCAGATACAAATTAAACCTGAGGACCAACATAAGACTTCCTTTATTTGTCCTTGGGGAACCTTTGCATATTGGAAGATGCCTTTTGGCCTTAAAAACACTGGGGCCACTTTTCAGCGGGCTATGACCTTGATCTTCCATGATCTCAAATTAATTATTGAAGTCTTTTTAGATGACCTTGCTTCTCACTCTTGTATGAGGGTGCGTCATTCCTACCATTTGAGATTAGTGTTCGAAAGGTGCCGCCATTACTTGGTCAGGTTAAATCCTCATAAGTGCATCTTTTGCATGAAGACTGGTCACTTATTAGGGTTCATTGTCTCCAAGGAGGGTATAAGAGTCGACCCCTTGAAGGTAGAGGCAATACTTCAGCTGTCTCCCCCGAAAAACATTAGACATCTTTAATGTTTGCAAGGCATGGCAAACTTCTTATGGAGATTCATTGTCAATTTTTCCAATTTGACTAAAAGATTTATGCGTATTTTGGAGAAGGACACCCCCTTTTGTTGGGATGAGCAAGCCCAGGAGTCCTTTGATGCACTTAAACGAGCCTTAGCATCGGCCTCGGTGATTAGTCCACCCGATTATAGCCATGAATTTCTACTTTATGTGTCCGCATCCATGGAGATGATTGGTATGGTCTTGGTTCAGGAGGATGAGGAGCTCCAAGAGCATGTCATATATTATCTGAGCTGAAACCTTATAGACGCGAAGATCCGTTATTCCCATGTTGAGAAGCTTTCCTTAGCTACCGTACAAGTAGTTCAACGATTGAGACATTATATTCTCCTTCGCCAGACCTTGGTTGTAGCCCATGTTAATCCGTTTCAATTCATCCTCACTAGAAGGATGATTGGGGGAAAGTATAATAAGTGGATTGTCATTCTGCAAGAATTCGATCTCGAGTTTGTTTCAGAAAAATCAAAGAAATCGTTAATTTTTGCAGAGCTTATATCGGATTTCCCAAGCGAGGAGGAGGAGAAGGTTTGTGAAGATATGTTTGTTGATTAGCACATCTTCTTAATCTCAACTTTCGATCCATGGAGACATTATCATATATTTACAAACATTGAAGGTCCCTACTCACCTCTCACGAGATGAACGACGACAATTACGTCACGCATCTGCGAATTACCTCATAGGGGATAACACTTTGTACCGTCGTGGGGTAGATTCCATCCTACGTTGTTGTTTAACTCATGAGGAGGCTAAGCTTGTGCTGAATGATTGCCACGGAGGGACGTGTGGTGGTCATTTATCTGGGCTTTCTATAGCCCAAAAAATCTTGAGAGCGGGTTATTTCTGGCTGTCGATCTTTAAAGATTGTGTCAATGTGGCCAAGAAGTGCCACCCTTGCCACGTTTTTGCACGTAATATGTGCTCGCATCCTGCCCAGTTACATCCCATTATCATTGCCGATGCCTTCACTAAGTGGGGGCTTGACTTCATGGATTGTAACCCAGCTTCAGGTGGGGGGCATCATCATATCATTGTGGCTATTGACTAATTCATGAAATGGGCTGAGACTATGCCTACAATTAAATATGATGGTGAGATAGCCACGCACTTCATATTCAACCAGATTATTACTCGGTTTGGTATTCCGAAAGAGCTTGTCACTGACCATGGTAGGCACTTTCAGAATCGTATGATGGAAGAGTTGGCCTCGAAGTTAGGGTACAAGCAAGAGAATTCCTCCTCTTACTTCCCTCAAGTGAATGGACAAGTTGAAGCAGTGAATAAATCATTCAAGTCCATTCTCCAACGAACCTTCGCACAAAGCAAGACCAATTGGCACATTATGTTGTATCCTGCTTTGTGGGCTTATAGGATCGTGGTTAAGACTGCCACCGGTTTTTCTCCATATCAGGTTGTGCATGGGGTGGAGTATATATTGCCAGTTGAATGTGAAATCCCTTCTTTGAAGCTAGCCATAGAACTCTTACCGAACACTTCCCCATTGGAGGAGTGTTTGGTCCATTTAGAGCAACTTGATGAGCAACATCGAGATGCTTTAGTGGATCTAGAAGTGAATAAGCATCGCATTAAGGTCCAGTATGATAAATCTGTCTGTCCAATGAGGTTTAGCGAAGGAGATTTGGTCCTTTTATGGGATCAAGCTAAAGAACCCTTGGGGGCAGGAAAATTCAACCCCATGTGGCATGGTCCTTACGTGGTTAAACGTGTGTTAGAGAAGGGTGCTTATGAGCTAGTAGATTATGAGGGCATGGCCTTGGCGGAGCTTAGAAATGGGATCTATATTTAAAAGTACTATGCATGATTTTAGCCAAGGCTGACTATTGTATATTATTGTGCAACATTTTGCATAGTTAGGTCTTTCTTATGGTGATCGGGTTTGTTGATTAGCTTCCGTTTCTTATGACATATGTCAATGGAGTCTTCCATCTATATAGGATTCACGGATGGTGCAAGCCGTCACACTCAACACTCGGCCTCTGCAACTTGGGTGATTTATACTCCTATGGGTCAAGTATTGTCTTCAGGAGGCGTATGTTTACGGCCATCTTCAAACAATGTTGCTGAATATAGTGTCATTATCGAGCTTCTACGGGATGCCATTTCAGATGGTATTCTCTCTCTTGAGGTACGTCTTGATTTAGAGTTAGTAGTGTCACAACTTAATGGCTTGTATCATGTTAGGGATCCAACATTATTACGGAGATTCTTACGTGTGAGATTGTTAGAACGACAATTTGACAATATAACATATATACATGTTTCAAGAATTAATAATCAAGTTGCTGACTCATATGCTAACTACGTGTTAGATTGGCATTTGTTTCATAGACAATAAGCTCATCACAAACATAAATTTTTACACATGTAAATAAATCAATCAATCATCATAAACGTTTTTCATAAACATCCAAAATGTGGTAATACATACACTAGTACAAAATGAGGAATTAGCTACTAGGTGACTAAAAATTCTAGTCACCACAGGTTTTCCAAGTGATTTACTACTAAATATGAGCAATTTTGATTGACTCAACTATAAACGACTAAAATTAACGACTAATTTAGTCACCAGTTAACAAATATGACTAGATAATAAGTGACTGAGTTAAAAAGGACTAAAATAAATGACTAATTTAGTCACGACATAAAAAATGACTAGCTAGAAGAATATGAATTAGTCATTTATGTTAGTCATTTTTAATTGTGTCATGGAAAATTGCAAATTTGGCAATAAAGTGTAATTTTTGTAAGTTGTCTACCTTCTATTAGTAATATTAGTGCCATGCACCTCGATCTTCAGAGATCCAACAAAGCAATTGCATGAAATTTTAGCCTTATGGGGGCTTTTATGGTTCGCAAAAATAAAATAATTCTCTAGCTTTCTATTTTAATTGGCAAATCAAAGGTCATGATAATTGATTGGGCGGCCAGAGGTCTCACCAAGTTGCAGTCACTGAGTTATATATGATTGTTGGTTGAAAAGGATTGGGCTTGTAAAGAATTGTTTTCTTTCTTTATCCTTCAGGCACCTGTACAGGGAGTTCAATTCTGACACAGACCTACTGTGTTGAATACTTAGGCTAAGAGGACTAGATTTACAACTAATTTGTCTGAATCTAAGAAGATGCTTGAAGACACATCTAAGAAGAGTAAATGGAATTGGAATTCAGGAAATTCTAAACATGGTGATGAGATTGGTGTCGGTGGATAGAAATTGAAACTAACAAATATTGGTATTGAGCTTCACGTTGGGTCTCCACTGCCTTCAGAATGACATCAATGTTTAGACCTTCAGGTTTGTTCTGTGTTTTTCTTGATTATCTATTGTGTTTTTTTTCTATTCATGTTTTTTTTCTTTGTTGTGGATGTGGTGGAGATGAAATGGCTAGATCATAATTCCCTTATAGTGACAGAGGAATGCTACACCTGCAGATGCACTATAATAGGCCATAAGGATCAAATCTATTATTGGATATCCTATGATTTTCACAAGTTGCAGCCCCAAAAATAGGTCAGACCTGCCCAGGTTCATAATAATATTGCTATGTTTACAGATAAAACTCAGGAACTAGAAATTCAAGGGTTGGTAGACCAAAAATGTTGTGTATAGGATTTCAGACTAAAGGTTATAATATCTAAGAATTTCCTCGCTTCAAGGTTCAAGGAAGGGACTTGGACTCTTTACTTTCCCTACGGGACCCCTTCCAGAAACACATACGAGAGGAGTTGTGCAAGTCTTTACCTGCTGTTGCACCTCTTTTTTTTTAGTAAAGTATAATGCTTTCCCAAATACTAAAACTACATAATCTGCTTAATATTGTTATATTTGTAAGATTCATGAGCATCCCCCAGGAATTGTAAGACTCATTGATTAACTTTGGGGATTACAACAATCTCATACGGAAATAAGCCTTCCATTCATCACTGCTACATTTCGATCCAAAATTCGACGGCGCATGGAATTCTCTTTTTAAACTTACCAAAAATCACAAGGATACATTTTTTTTTGTAAATGTGGCCACAAGCGTCAGTGAAGCGACGACTATTCTCATAACCATTGGTTAAGCGACGACGAGTTAGTAAGCGTCGCTTAAGCGACGGTGCCTTTAATTGGTCTGTGGATTTTTGGTTTTGAAGTGATGATGTGATTGAGGAAGAAGTGGGTGGTCGTAAGAGAAGTGTTGACAAATGTTAACATTGCTTAAACCATTTGATAAATTAGGTAACGACCAATAATATACTTGTGGTCACAATTGGATATAGGGTGACATTCCATAACGTTGATCCCTTAGTTGCAAAAAATGTTAATAATGATAATGGGATATGGAGGAGTAGATTGTGCTTAGGTTTTAGGGGTGAGAATTTGACAATTCTTGCATTGATTAATCTCATGAATGTAGTGATGTGAAAAGAAAGCCAACAAATATCCCACATAAAGGATCTTTTGGGTGATGGCCATTCTTGATAAATGGTCATTGTAAGCATCCCATGAAATCTATTAAGAACTTGTTTGACCTCTTTCTGAGTTAGGAATTGACATACTATGATGTCAGCTCCTCATTGATACATGTTGCCTTTAAGGAGGAGGTAACAAGGACACCAATGATGAATGTCTTGATGGTCATCTTGAGAGAGATGTGGATCAAAGCTCAGT
>LPNX010855254.1:0-18874 GCA_001517045.1 Pseudotsuga menziesii
CTCTCTCTCATACACACACATCCCTATGTCTCCCCTTACCACTAACACCCCCTAACCTATCCTCTCTCTCTCATACACACACATCCCTATGTCTCCCCTTACCACTAACACCCACTAACCTATCTCTTTCACACACACACATCCATTGATTTTTAAAACAATATAGTTAGGTTGAAGAGAGGAGGGGCTGTTATGGCGCTAAGACTAAGGGAGTGCTTGTTAATTACCCCTAAACATTGAATGATCCCTTAGCCGTGGAACTATTGTCATTAGAGGAAATTTCAACGCAGAATGGGCCTTTTAACTTTAACTCAAATTCCATAGAATCATGTGTTAGCCAATGAAATTGCTTTAAATTTGAAATACCATATAGGTCTTAAACACTTTTTTAATATAAATTTGGGGATAGGTATCATAAAAAAAACTACTTTTTTGTTTATATTTTCGACATATCTCCCAGTGTTTTTACTCAAATTTCTATCGGGATAGCTCATTGGATGTGAAATTAAATTCTGCATCCAACGAGTACCCACTCGGCATACTTTTGATGGACCCCACTACCCCAAGAACAAGAAATGCCTGAAAAAATGTGATGATGATGTCATCATCACATTTTTTCAAGTATTTCTTGTTTTTTGGGTAGCGGGGTCCATCAAAACTATGTCGAGTGGTAACTCGTTGGATGTGGAATTTAATTCCGCATCCAACGAGCTCTCCCGATCGAAATTTGAGTAAAAACACGGGGAGATATGTCGAAAATACAAACAAAAGTAGTTTTTTATTTTCTTCCTCCAAAATTAATAAATATTATTTTATTATTTTAACTATTAGTTTATTAATTTTTTTTAGGAGGCCCATTTTGAGTTGAAATTTCCTCTAATGTACCTCGGGATCTGCCTTCCTGCAACCTTGGGTGCGATTCTGGGTGCTAACATAGTGTTACTAATAGGTTTAATAAATACAATTTTAAATTATGATAGAATAATATAATTATGCCATTTTTTGAAATAGTGTGCTACCGGTAGCATCGATTTTCAATTTGGCACTTGATTTTAAGGGAATTGTAAAAAAAATTAAGGTTATTTTCGTTGATCTCCACATTTTTAGCCCCCCAAAAAAGTGGTTCTACCGGTAGCACCACTTTTTTATTTGGAGGTTGTTTTTGGTGTTTTTTTCACAATAATAGGAGTTTTTATGCCTAGAGTTCTCGTTTTGAGTATAAAGTTATCGTCAAGCTGTATAACGTGTTTAATTAAGATAAACAAGATGAATATATAATGAAAATCACATGGAATATAAATGAGTTTGAAAACATTCCCTTCAGCCACATCTGTGACTTAAAGAGGCGCTCCTATCCCTCTGACTCTCGAGGCTCCTCTAGTTGAGTATGTGAGGTAGCAACAATGACAATGTGTTCTAAATCAATGATATTCTTCCTCTGTTCTGCGATGATGATATTTGGTTCTGAATTGGAATCGAGATATTATTTTGAATATTTGATCTTGGCCACCAATGACTGCTTTGAGCAACATTCATGAGTGTTGTGCTAGAGGATTTTGTGGAACTCGCACCACTTATCGTTGTCCTTCTTTGTATCTCCATTCCCTTTCTTTGCTTGTGGCGGGGAATGGTTGTTGTCTCCTTGTCATGTGTTCTATGATATAGTGCTTCCCTTTCCTTGATTCTATGGTGGGTTCGTAGGTCCAAAGTCTCTCTTGTTCTTTTATGGAAATTTATGCTCGTTTTGACAGCATACTGATAGGAAGATCCAAGTGAAGAGATGTCTAGGAAGCCCATATTTGTTCGTATGTACCAATGTAGGCCACTGCGATATTTTAGTACCAAGTTCCACTCTGATTCCTAGAACTCTAACTTTGTACGCAAGGTATGAAATATTTTTGTGTACTCTGACACCATCTAGTCCCTCTCTTCAGGTAGAATGGCCCATTTGGTGTATTGATCATAAAAGGTTCCCACATGGTAGTATTGTTCCTTGACAAAATCTATGAAAGAGTCCCAAGTGGGATCTGTATCAAACATTCTAGACGCGACTGATGAGTTTTGATCCCAAAAACTTTCCCACCATTTTTTGACATCAGGGATGACCTTGAGGAGTGAAAAGGTGATGTTTTCCCTTTCAGAAAGTTGTGGATAGTGAAATACCCTTCTAAAACATTAAACCACTTATCTAGGGAATTAGCATGGATTAGGACTTCAAATAAAGGAATATCAAAGTTAACTTATACCTTGAATGGAGTTGCATATCTGAAATGACTACTCGTTGAAGTTGCATCCACCACTACCGACAATCGTAGAAGGTTCTTGCCAACACTATCCATCATCTCGTTCCTCTGTCACGCAAAGGACTCCTCAAACAATGACTTGATATTATCTCCTTCTCCATCTTCTCTTTTTTTCTTCCTCCATGGTAGGATGTTTGGGGCGGTGAGAGTAATCTTCCTCAAGTGAAACTAGTTCATGACCCAACTCTCTATACCCTGACCTCGTGAGGGACATGTGCCGAGAAATAATCAAAGAGAAGAATGCTTTGATACCACTAATATATATTAATGGCTGAATGAAATAAAATAATATATATATAATCATAAACACATACATATTTAGTGAAAATAGAGATACAATAAACACATATTCTATTAAATGGCCGAAATGGAATAGACTATAAATACAATAGCTAGAAAGGTCGTAGCTATATCTGAGAGGATATGTGGTTGCTACGCTTATTTGTGCCAAGATGAATACAAAATTAGGCTAAAGGGGTCTATTTATATTTTAAGAATGAGGGTCTATTTATAAAGTTAACGGCCTCGAGGTGGTTAGTTGAATAGTCAACTTCATGGGGTCATAACTTTTGCATACGATCTCCATTTGGGCATTGGACAACCCATTGCAAATTTATATATTAGATTTACATATTTGGATTGAAATCAAATGATTTTCATTGGAAACCATTTTCCTCCATGAATCACCAAAAAACGTCGTTTAGGGACTCTAAATGCCCCCAAAATTTTGGGCCCCAAAAATAGTAGAAAAATAACTACCAAACTGCCACAATGGAAGTAGAATAGGTGGGTGGGAACCGATCTCTATCTAGATCAACTAAGCATGGATTCCTCTTTAGCTATGATCCTGACTCCCTTCAACTATCATGAATGGAATTCCAGAATTGGCATTTTGTGGTGTAGTAACGGACTCTTTAGAGTTTATTTTCCTTTAGATAATGATCCCAATGCTATTGTTGAGAAAGCTAAGTGGCATAATGGGTTGGATGAAACCTATGGATTGCTTTGTCTCTCAATTTATCCCGATATCTTTTTAATATTGATGGTTTGACCACTCAAAACCAAGTATGGACCAAACTATAGTCTCTCTTTGGAGTACAATATAATATAAGAGTTCATCAATTGGAGAATGAGTTATTCTCATTGATTCCAAGAAGTTTTGATTCCATTTAAGGGTTCTTCACAAAATTCAAGTCACTTGTTCTATTTCTCAAATAATTTGGAATTGAGAAGAACGAATATCAATTGATCCTTTCCATCCTATCAAAATTGGGTCCCGAATACTCAGTTTTTATATCAACGTTTCATGCTACTGGGCTTGCTATTTCGAATTGGAAAATGCCTTATTTGAGTACATTCTTTGATTCACTGAAAAAGGAGCAAGATAAATTGATCTAGATGGGTTCTCTTAGAATATCCAAGGGAAAGGATCATGATCTTATAGTTCAAGGAAGTAATAATGAAAATTAAAAAGAGAAGCAAATAGTGAAAGAAAAGAATCCAAAGTCAGATAATGAAGATGAAGGTTCAAAACCTACAGATGAAGGTTCGAATTCATTGAAAAAAGTTAAGAAGAAATGGAGCACATTTAAGTGTTCTTATTTTATTAAGGGTTTTCATTCCGATAATAAATGTTTCAAGAATAATATGGGAATAATTTCTCTATTGCTTGAGAAGCATAGCATTGATGTACCGAATTAACTAGAGAAGCTTGTTGAATCCTCAAAACATTGTCATATTCCGCAGTCCCAAGCTAATATCAATTATTCCTTTAGTGCCAGAGTTAAATAATTTTCCCACATATCTGATATAGATTCAATATATGATATATCAATATCATAAATATCAGTGTATATCTTTGATAAATCACCTATCATTCCACTAGATTCATCTTCCAATGATTGTGCTTTTTCACTAGATCATGACTTGTATTTAACTAGCTCCTCCTCACTCCATTCAAATAATTATGAATCTAATTTAGAATCAATTTTTAAGGCTGATGTGAATGTTATGAAATAATCCATACCCCTTATCTGTCATATGAATACTCCTAAGACTATAAAAGCCCCAATCTCACTAGTTGTTTCCTTATTAGTCTCCTATGCAGTGTTACTTATTTCTAATGGTTTCAAGTCTTGTCTATTTTTCACTTGTTAGTTATTCATGACATTATTCATCATTGTAATTATGTTACAGATGTTTGGATATGTTCTAAGCATCTATTATTCAAATCTCAATTCTATTTATCATTCATATTTATGCATTCATTAGTTTTCCCCAGTTGCCCAACCTTTTTCTACCATGACCCTATATCCTCATGAAGACACTATACCTTTAGTATTTTCTATTTCATATGATAATAATTTTGATATTTCATATTCTTTTCATCCTCATTTCAAAATTGGGAAGGTCTACAAGAGTTTGAAAAGAATATACATGGTCCATTTCACCATTTTCTAGCTATAGAAGGACCTGATGGTGTTGAATTTTTTACTCTTTGGTAAGGAGTATGCACATATCTCTTTTCCTTTTCATATTGTGTTTTCATATTAGAGTATGTTATAACCAAGAATTATTCATATAATACTCTTCTTTCATCATATGATGAGCTACAAGGAGTCTCTCCTATTCTTTCGTGTAGATACTACACTCTAGGGCATGATCATAGAGTTCACAACTTCTTCATAAAGTTGTTAAAGAAGAAGTTCAATTAGCTCATTGAAGTGAAGAAAAAGACATAATGAAGACATGTTGTTCATTTTGTTCCTTGTCATTTTTTGAGGGAGTATTTTGTCCATGTGTTTTTGCCTCACCTTTTTGGACAAAAATAATTGTAAAGAGTGACCATAGCCTTGTTGTTGGGCCCTATATACATCTATATTTGAGATTATTTCAGATACTCCATCATAAATTCATTCTTAAAGGGGGGTGTAATAATACTATAAACACACTCAATACTTAGGATAACAATAATTAATCATTTCTAGTTAATTTCCTATGTCCTATCCTAGATAGTTGGCATCCACTTGCACCACTTGGTTAATACTTGAAATATATAACGTGGGAGCTCCTTTATCCCGATTATGGTTAGAATATTCCAACTTTTATGACTTCCCAAACAATAATTGTTCCTTCTTGTAGATTCTGTCTTTATATTGCTTTATTCCTACTTTCTAATGGATAAGGTAAAGCTAGTCAACTAGGAAACCGTAATATTTTGTGGCCAACCCATCCTCCATGATTTTTTATCCAGATTCCATGATTAGCATGTTTTTTCCATCACACATGAAAACTCACTCATGCTTTTGTGAGTTTCTTGACTTATTTTGAAAGTTCTTTAGCCACCTATGGGGGTTTATCATATTTATTAATCCTTCTTTATGAGCTAGCATGAGTTGTCTCCTAAGCAAATCAATTTTACCTATCATGATGTATTATTTATGGACACTATGTTGATCAATAATACATGGAAATATTTATGGATCATTCTCCATTTTTCTTGTGATTCAATCTCATTATTCTTCTTGTGCATGCTTGTGAGAAATTTCTTAAAAATATAAATGTTGTAAATATACTTATATAAACAATGTGATACTAAATCCTACCATGTTGAAAACAAATGCTACAACTAATAATGTTTGACTATAATTCATAATCGTCTAGCAAGGAAACAGAGAAAATGAGGGTTTTATGACTCCCATTAAAGGAAAGAAGAAAGGGGTATCTCTAAAGTAATCCTCTAATGTGAGGCGCTAGGATAAGATATTATAGATTTTCCATCGTGTTCGTTAAAGGAAGGCTTCCCCACCGTATGACTTGGAGATAAAATCGTTAAATACATATGGATATTAACAACGACGTCTACCTCATGGAGTTATGAGATCTTGGGAAAAAGGTACAATGATTATGGGATATGTAAGAGTCATTTCATCTTTCTATGTAACTTGAAATCAATCTATTGAATCTTATGTTTAGGTTTTCAAACTCTCTCATGTTATGTTCATTGATGTTTCTAATTAACCAAAAACTTCAGGATATCCAAATCAAAATCGTAAAAGTGAAATTTTCAAACAATCGAGATAGGAAATATAAATAACTTATAGATATTGTAAAGGTTGGGAAAATAAAGAATCTTTCAACTAATAGTTATTACTACTCATTAGTTATTTATGACCAATAACGAATGACCAGGAACAATATCCTTAATACACCAATGGTAAGAAAAGCGAAAGACCTTCCAAATGATGAGGAATAATACCCCTAAAACACCATTGCTAACAAATGGGGAAGACCATCCTTAATCTAAAATATAATATTTGAAGACAATTATAACATTTCAAATTTTTTTTAAGGAGTAAAATTTGAGTTCCTTGATATTCATTAAGAATCAAAGAGCACCAAATCCTTTACAAAGAGTTTAGACCGATATAGCATGAGAAACCCGAGCATCTCATAATATTGTACTTCCACACATACAAAAAATTACCAGACCGCTTAGAAGCCACATACAGAAATTGTACATAGATAAAAAAAATCCTTTGATATAGCAAGTGAGAATACATCTAGATCTGAATTGAAATTGTCCAAAAAAATGAAATAAACTATTAGAAATAAATAGGTGCAGCAACAACAAAATCGTGTTCTAAAAAAACATGCTCATACTAATATGTCCAAAAGATGCAAGAATAAGATTGATCCTATGATACCACTAAGCCAATGATAGCACCTAAATATTTGACAATATGTTCTCCCAATTCACAATAATATTCAAGTCACCAAGGACATGAAGAGTAGGAATACCAATACTAGAAGCAAAAAGAAGCAGGCCCGAGATAACCAAAAGTTCTTCTCTCATATTGGAACCTATAAAATAATTCATCTACAGCTTGGAATTATGATCCTCACTTAACTATAAGAACATAGCAACACCACTATCATCATTTTCCGCAACACCATCAAAGTAGCGAACAACATAAAAAGAGTGGCAGGAGGATCATGAACCTAACGATGCCTTTTTATTATTATTTTTAAGCTTCATAAAAATATTTGTATAGAACTAAGTTTATCATACTGCTAGGCATAACATTTTGATGCTTGTTTTCAAAAATTGCTTGATTCAGGGTTTTCAAATATCCCAACACAGAAAAATTGATAGAAGTTTATTGGTGTTTATGGTCTTAATCCACTACTCATAATTGTTCTAAAAAGAGGATGACTCCCAATCCTAGGAGATCTAAATATACTATACAACAATATACCAAAGCAATTTACTATATAAGGGCATAAAGCACAAATAATGTGATTGATAGACTTACCATCTCTTTTGTAAAGAGGACACAAAATGGGCCTTAACCAACCCCTTCTTACAAGATTTTCCCATTTAAGAATCCAATTTTCAAAACATAACGAAGAGAAACCTTTAATTTGGAAACATCTTCCACTTCCAATTTTTTTTTAAAGAAAACATTTAATTTTTTTTTAAAAGTAGAGGTATAAGGAGCTTTAGCGCTCACCTGGATGAGAACAGGATCCAAAAACCAAACCCCCGAGACCAAAACCCTAACTAATTCGAGAGACCAAAAACCACAAAAATACTAAATGAAAAAAGTTCCAACTTTTTTAACGCGGTAGGTACTTAGTAGAATAAAATCATCATACTAGTGTTTTGCACCCGAGAGGAGGTCAATACCGTGCATAGCATAAAATCATCGTAGTAGTGTTTTGCACCCGAGAGGAGGTCAATACAGTGCATTTCAAAATATTGTGTAATATAAAATTTCAATTTAATATAAAATTTAAGATATTTAGTATTTAATATTTTAATTATAAAATACAATTTAAAAACTTTGTATAATTTTCACTTATTTCAAAATATAATATTGCTGTAAATAATTATAGCGTGGCACATCACCTTCATAGAAGGTCGAGATTTGCACATGGAAAGGCTCGTTGCCGTTGACTCGCAATGTGGGCATCTATTTCTATTTAGTGGGGATCGCTTGAATAAGAGACGCATCTCTCTCTGTGTTGGTCGTGCCTAATCGAAAAAGTTCGATATGGGTTTTGCTAAGTTGTTTCAAACACTTCCTCTCCCTGTGCCGGCAACATGGATGGCAACTGCCGGATTTGGGACTCTTATGTTCTTGTGGTTATACTGGGTATTGCACAACACTCAAAGAAACAAAGGAAGATTGCCTCCTGGACCCTATCCATGGCAAATCATAGGAAATCTCCATCAAATGGAAAAACCTGTTCATCGAGTCCTGAAAGATCTTGGTGACAAATATGGTCCCATTATGTTTCTCCGCTTTGGCTCTGTTCCCGCCGTGATTGTTTCCTCTTCTGAGATGGCTAAACTATTTCTGAAAACTCATGATTCTATATTTGCAAGCCGACCCCTTACTGCCACTGGGAAGTACTTGTCCTACAATTACAAGGGCATAATATTCTCGCCTTACGGAGATCATTGGAGGCAAGTGAGGAAGTTGTGTGTGTTGGAATTGCTTTCTGCCAAGAGAGTCGAGTCCTTCAAATATGTACGAGAGGAGGAGGTGTCTGCGATGATTTGGTCCATTTGGGAGGAGAGCCAGAACGGCACAATTGCTGTGAATGTGAGCAAAGCCATCTTAACACTTTCCTCCAATATAATTTGGCGAATACTGGCGAGCAGGAAAGTTTCTGACGATGAGTTGGGAGCTGATGGCAAAGGATTTAAGCATCTGTTAGTAGAGTTGTCAGATGTTGTCGGAGAGCTCAACATTGGATACTTCATTCCTTATTTGGATTGGATGGACTTGCAAGGCATCAAGCGGCGTATGATCAAAGTGAGCAAAACATACGATGCATTGGCTGAGAAAATAATAGACGAGCACCTTCTCAATGATGGCCAAGCAGAGGCAGAGCGTGCTAAGGACTTCGTGGATGTGCTGCTCGAGATGACAGCTAAGAACGATCATCTAAAGGGAGATACAAAATCCAAACGGGAAACAATTAAGTCAATTATTCTGGTATGTCGCTAGGGTATCTGTTTATAAGTCAATATTAGATTAATATTCTTTAGACTTCAATTGACAAGATAAATTGTTTTCCCACACAGGACATGTTCGTGGCTGGAATGGATACGTCTGCATCTACGTTAGAATGGACGATAAGTGAACTGCTGAGACATCCCCATGACATGAAAAGATTGCAGCAAGAAATCGAATCCACTGTCGGAAAACACGGGAAAGTAAACGGGTCGGATGTGGGAAGGATGAAGTACCTCCAATGTGTGGTGAAAGAGGCGATGCGATTACACCCGGCGGTGCCGCTATCGGCCTTCCATGAAAATACTGAGGCTGCCACCGTAGGCGGATACGATCTACCTAAGAAAACATTGGTAGTCGTGAATATGTGGGCCATAGGAAGAGATCCCAATGTGTGGGGAGATGATGCTTTGGATTTCAAGCCAGAGAGATTTATGCATGAACTGGGTGGGTATAACAATATTATTGATTTAGTGTCGAGTCAGTCAGATTTCAGGATGCTTCCCTTCTCGGCAGGGAGGAGAGGATGCCCAGGGGCTGCTATGGCTATTCATATGATTGAGCTTGCAGTGGCTCAGCTCTTGCACTTTTTTGATTGGCAACTGGAAGGTGCTCGGTGCGAGCTGGATATGACAGAAACAACTGGGGCCACCATGTCAAGACAAATTCCTCTGCTCGCTTTTCCAACGTTGAGGAGTGAAATCTTTTGAAATGTTTTACTGTTCTTTTTTTTCCAGTGCTGCAACTCTATTTACTTAGGAAACAAGCCTTTTGGTTTGGAATTTAATAGAATTTATATGTATAGTTTATGTTAGACTTTTGAGGTTTGAAGTGTTAAAATTAAAATGTTTTTTTTGTTGTTATAAAAACATTTAGAGATGTTAAGATATGTGACTGAATTAAAGAAAAAATTAATTTTTTTAGAGATTTGTATTTTTGTGGATATAACTTTATAGGTTTAAGTGGAATAATAAAAGTATTTAAGTGTATTTTAGTGGTCATGAAGGAAAACAAAAAAAAGGAAATTTTTATTAATTAGCTGGAAGAACTCAAGTTAGTATGTGAAGAGGTGTCTCGATCCACTCAATTATGGCATCAACTTTTTGGTCATACGAGTGAGAAAGGACTTCATGTCTTAATGAATCTTAAATTGTTGTAAACATTGTATATTTGGAAAGAAGTGTACACAAAATTTCAAAGCATGTAGTCATGTTAGTAGATTTCTTTTCGATTACATTCATTCTGATTTGTGGGGTCTGTCTCCTATTATGTATTGTTTATAGATGATTTTTCAATGAAACTTTGGGTCTATGTCTTAAAAAAAAGTTGATGTGTTTAATAGGTTGAAACAATTTAGAGTTATGCTCCAAAAAAGAACTAGCACGAGGGAGTGTGCAAGCTCATGAGGGTGTCTTTTGACGTGTTAGATGCAATAGACTAGTGTAGATCCAAATCCTAGGCTCTATCAAGCATCGAGAGCGATCAAACTCTCTAGGTGTAAACCTCTCCACGTATTAGTACACCATTAGAACCAATCAATGTAGCTACTAAGTTATGCATTAATATTAATACACCATACACTTAAACCTATGCAAAGAAAAAATTTAGTGTGCTTGTTAATGAAATGTTACTCAAATTCAATATATTTTCAAATATGACACTTTTCAATTTGATTATATTTACACTCATAATTAAATTTTTTTATTTAAAACATATTTAGAAAACATTTGATTTAAAAACCTTTTTACTATTTAAATTATTAAAACATTTAATATTGATATTATTCCATTAAAAGATTATATTTTCAATTATGTTTTAAAAACCTTATTTTTAAATACATTTTTACTATTCATCCTATTAAAACATTATAACTATTAAAACATTATAATTATTAAAACATTATAATATTATACTATTTCATAAATTGACTACATTTTCAATTATATTTTAAAAACCTTATTTAAATACATTTCTATAATTTTTTATTTTTTAGAAATGATTAATTATTAAAAAGCATATTTTAATAATACTATTTCATAATCCCATAATTTAAAAACCCTTATTTAAAATCTTGCAATACTATCTTAAATATAAACATTAAATTGTTTCAAACCTTTAGATTACATACATTTTAATACTATCCTAAATATAATTTCAATCGAGAATCTAGGATAATGCTAATATGATTCTTACACATTGGATAAATTAAAGTATATTATTATTCAAAACATCTACTTCATAAATGGTTTTAAAACCATGTCCAAGGCCCTCCTAAACCATATACAATAAAACGATGGGTTGTTTAGGAGGCTTTGCACATGGTTTTAAAACATTTGTAAGGTCGTGCTAAACAATGTACAATAAAAACATGGGTTGTTTAGGATGCCTTCCACATGGTTTTAAAACCATTTCCAAGGCCCTACTAAACCATGTACAATAAAACCATGGGTTGTTTAGGAGGCCTTGCACATGGTTTCAACAATTTTTTTCCGATAATTAATTAATTAATTAAATTTTTTTTTAGGTAGGAACATTACAACATATCCCCCATATTAGGTTGTTTCTCTAGGGGACATTGTTTTTGGCGGTTAATTAAAAAAATATTTTTTATTATTAATTTTAATTTTCTGTAGGCCAACATGTTGGGTATAAAATTTATTATTATTTTATTAGAGCGTCACATACATACGTGACAGTATCTCTCCCATACTGGGCTCGAGAGTGCTTCTCGGCGCAAAAACTGAAAAAAACAAGCATCCATCAACTTACATGGATCTTTTGAGACACTTGCACAATGAATCTTGCGATGAGTAAAAAACAAGCTCACCAACCAACAACACGGGGGAAGTGAAACGCCGAGATGAAGTTGTATATGTTGTAGAAAGAGAAGAAAGTTGTGTTATAGAGCAATTTGCGACATAATAATCAAAACATAAACAATTTTCCCATAATATAAATATGGACATCAACTATGAATTATTGAAAGTATGTTGAATTATTTTTTGTAGCCATGAAGAGATAGAGTGTGTAAGCACTTTTCTTCTTCTTTTCGAAGTGAGACATAGGAAGTGTCGTTCATCTTTGCATTTCTTTCAAAGGAGAAAGCTGGTGCAATTCACATTCCTTGTAATGTTGTAGTCCGAGACATTGCTGTGAAGGTCAATCCTTGACATTCAATGTTACCAATTTCGATGGTTGATCTTGTTAATGTCAACCCTTGGGATTTGTGGATAGTTAATGCCTAAGCCATCTTGAGGGGAATTTGTTTTCTATTATTTTGTTGTACAGGTGGAATAGGTATGTGCTTTAGGTTGGATTGGTCCCATGGAAGCCCAATGTAATTATAAAATTCCATGACAACATATGCTGGTAATTAAGGAGGGTTAGTTCCAGGTCTGTACACAATTTGGATGACCTCTCCGAGAGCACCATTTACTAATTCTGATTGAACCCAAAGATTACAAGTTAGCATTACTCTTTGGCCTACACATAATAGTATTTCTTGGTCGAGTTGGTGGTCGTCTTCATGTTCTGCATCTAAACACTTCGTGAAATCTGCGATAGACCTTGCGATTGGCATTGCTAATGATTGTAGCATGTATTTATTATGATTTTTTGCAAGGATGTTTGTTGCAAAAAGATGGATTGCTGTATCAAATTTTGAATTTTCCTTTGCTGATAAGAATGTATTAGTCCTAGATTGGAGGAGTTTCCAATCTTCCAATGTTGGTGTAGCATTGTGGATGTTTGTCAGGAGTTCACGAAATCGTTGTTGAGTGCCATCAGTCCCTGCTTATCGAAATAGCTTTTCTAGGATGATGACGGTTCTAAATTCAATCCATAAATGATTTCCCAAAGTTTCTCCTGCGTATAAAGGTTTGTCCATGACAAGTGGAAGTTGGCCTAAATCACCAACAAGAATTATTGATCGATTGCCGAATGAGGGTTTTTTTTGGGGGGGGGAGCACTCACGCAAGCAACTGTCAATTTGTACAAACAATTTAGGCCCTATTAAGCTCATCTCATCAATGAGAATGTATTGAAAATGTTTCATTTCTTCTTGCAACACTGATAGTGCTTGTCCATGCAAAGGTTGCATATTCTTGATAGGAATCCGGAGCCCTGTGTGTATAGTGGTAGCATGTATGTTAAATGCTGCAACTCTAGTTGGTGCAAGTAACAATAGTGGGTTGTGACCAATGACTGCTTGAGAATATAATGATTTCTTAATGGTGTTAATAAGGTAGGATTTACCTGTTCCTGCAGTTCCTTGAATGATCATCCGTAATGGTTCTTTAGTTCCTTGTTGTTTTGAATGTTGCAAGATTATGCCCGACGCCATCTATTTCCTAGGGGATACTTTGTTTCTTGTAGTAGACTGGTAATTTTTATCCTATATTACTTGTCCATTCCTTTGATTGTAGTCGATATAGTTTTATGCAGACTCTATTGTGGTTATCGATAGTTCTGGATGACTCCATGCATGGTTGATATCAAATTCTTGAAGGCCGAGCATCTCAATATCATTTATATGAATGCCACCTCTAGGAATTGATATTGATAGTGCTTTCCATTCATTGATTTCATTGTCGAGGTAGATATTGCTATCTTCATCTTCAAATGTTGTTTCATCGGAAGTGGGTGGAGGAATGCGATCGACATTCCATGCATGATAGGTATTGTGTATGGCTTCCCAATTTTGGAGAATGGTTGTCTTTGCCAGTCCTATATTTTTGTTGAATGAACGAAGGGATTATATAAAATCAATTCACTCCAACAGAAGTCAACATATGAGTCAGAATCTTCAAATGGAATTGAAGGGAACCGTGGCCATACATGGACAACTGTAGTGACAGTTCTTTTCTTCCATTTTTCATTCTCACGTGCTTTATTGTATGACCATTGCTGAGAAAGGTTGACCAAGGAGAAATGTTGCAGAGAAAGAGGTCGTTGTAAGTAGGCATCTATGAAGCTGGACCTAGATAAGCAATCAGTTGAGTCGGTAGATACACGATGAAATATTTGACGACCAATGTTTAGCTTGATGAAAGTTCTATTGCATGTAAGAAGTGGTAATTTTTGCAACATATGGCAAGTTTCTTGATCAGTGATGTCTCGATCAACTATTGCTTCTGAGAGTAAACGTCGATAGGCATATGATGCTAGATCCTCTAGACACATTACAGTTGCAATTCTAGTGAGCATATGATGGTAGGTTTCTGATTTTCCTTCTGCTTTGGAAGCATATTTTTCTATGTATTTCAAGAGAGCATAATGTGAGAGCACTGGTTGGAAATTCACATTTTTTTGCCATGTCTGAAGTATATTTGTGCTATGAATGTTTAACTGGTTACCATTCCATGATGGATGGTATGTCTTTTATCCTTTTTCATCAATGTCTAGTGATGACTCATTTTGTACCTTCCAAGGACATTTATATCTACATTCAAGTTTATTTCCTTTTTTGTGTAGACATGAATTTTCACTGCACTTTGTATGTCTTTGAAATCGATTTAAGAGTTGTTCACAGTATTGAAGTGGATTGGATGAAAGTATAGCTTTTATGTCTAGCAAACATGGGTCATATTCAATGGATTGATACATATGAATGTTTGTTCCATGATTTTCTCTAGGATTCCAAGCTGTAACATATTTATCGAAGAAACATTTTGCTTTATTGAATTGATCCTCATCATTCCAATCTAAAGTTTCCATGTTCGGAGCACCATAAAGCCACAAGAATCCATGTATATGTGCAGATACACGATGTTGCCATTCATATATGTAAAATAAAAAGTATATGGTGAGTGTACATAAATAAACAATATGTAAATGTTTTGAAGAGAGAGTAAGAGATATGATATAATGCATACCTGTACAAGTAATCTATTTGTTTTTGAAGCATCTCCTCATGGAAGATTGAAAATCTTGTATGCATGTATGCAGCTACAGTGTGAGGCCTGTCAATGATGTTGCGATTATGCCATTGTTGGCGAGATGCTAGGTTTGAAGGGATATATTCTTGCATGACTGTGTGTAAGTCTGGCCATTTTGTGTCTGTTGCACTGAGTGTGAAGAATAATGTAGGACATTGTAATTGAGTGATCATACTTGTTAGTTCACTTCTACGTCGTGTCCAAAATGGTCTTGTGCCGCATAGGTGTGCTCCAAACCTCATGACATGGTCTGGGAGATTATCTGTAGGAATTTGTTGTAGATGTGTACATAGTTCCTCAATTGTTGTCAGTGTGTTATGTTCTTGACTTTGCTTGATAAAGAAATTAGATGTTGTTTGAATCCTATGGTGCATAATCAAATTGTACGAGTAGTATCTAAATCGAGGATGACTACCAAATCGGTTGTCATCGTATCTCATTAAATGAACTGCATAGGTATCAAGTGACATTAGAGGAAATTTCAACTCAAAATGGGTCTCCTAAGGAAAATTAATAAAATAATAGTTAAAATAATAAAATAATATTTATTAATTTTGAAGGAAGAAAATGAAAAACTACTTTTTTGTTCGTATTTTTGACATATCTCCCTGTGTTTTTACTCAAATTTTGATCGGGAGAGCTCGTTGGATGTGGAATTAAATTTTGCATCCAACGAGTACCCACTCGGCATACTTTTGACTGGCCCCGCTACCCCAAAAATAAGAAATACCTGAAAAAACGTGATGATGGCATAATTTAAAGCTGTTGAAGTATCATTTCCTAAATGACATTGGAAATTATGGAAGGGTGAATATTAAGATCCGCAAGAACTTTTAACCCATTATTGTTTGACATAAATTCAGAATTCAGTGTTTAAAGTATGTGGCCATGGCCATGATCAATGAAGAACCTAAAATGTTCTTTTAGATTTTCACTTTAAATCTTCATATTCACGTTAAATCTTTTTGTTTTAGGTTTTACAATATTTAACCTTGCCCGCCTTTATAGCATGCCACGCTCTTAGATTTGAGATAGCTCTTATTTCCTTCATAAAACTACATGTCAACTAATTTTTCGGCTAAATGAATTTCTGGTTCTTATGTTATAAGTAATATGTACATTAAAACTGTGATATAACAAAGAGATATCCTTCATCATACATGAGAAAATTTAAATCTGTGTAATATTAATAGATCTACTTAGAAATTGCTAAAAATTGTAAGTATAAAGTAGAACTTGCAACTTTTTAAAATTTGATGTTTGTATAAAGTAGAACTTGTAACTTTTTTAAATTTCATGTACCAATTTATAATTTATATATAAGTTTGTGATCATAGATTGAAGATGAAAGTTTAGTTGTTTTGTTGATTCAATTAAGGGTAATCAATGAAATAATCTATAAGATGGGAAACTTGTTTCAACTTATGAGGTTTGTTGGCAAATACATTTACATTATATTACAGTGGCAAATATATTTACATAATTATTGTCATGAACCTCTAAATTTATGGTTTTTGGGTCCGCAAGGAGTGAAGGGCACCATGCATTTTCCTTTAAGTCTAGTGAAGAGAAAATGTAAAAAGAAATTCAATGGAATTGTTACATCTATCAAAACTTGTGCCCCCTAAGCTACAATATGTGCGCTAATGAGGGTTGGCTTTTGCATCCATTACATCATAAAAATTGGACAACAAGATACCAATGGACATCCTGACTATATACTATAGATATGGACATCCTGACTATATACTATCGCTATTCAATCCTAAGTCAATGTTAGGATATTAAAAAATTGAATAAAAAAGGAAACCTTATTTGGCCATTCAATGATCTTCAATACATGAGAATATAAGAGGACCCACGCGAATGGCCGATAGGAAAAATGGTGTTGCTTGTGCAAAATATGGTGTGCAGAAATTTTGATGTATCGCATAGTTCAAGTTTCAATTTCAAAGGTATAGTCTCCACTTCCAGGTCAGGTTTCAGTTTCAAAGGTATAGTTCATCGACCTATAGGGGTTTCAAGGTCCTGTGAAGCTACCTAAAACTTGGAAAACTCCTAAAACTATGCCACTTGGATTTTTGGACTTTTTTTCTTTGTAAGATTCTGTTGACATTCAAAGGATCGAGCCCAAAACATTGACATATTCAACTCATGTTTTCAAATTTAAAAACTTTATGTACAAAATATTTTTGGAGGAAACTTATTTTCACTTATTGGATGATTTAGAAGTTTAATGTAAATTATTTTCACTTATTTTCCTAGACGTTCTTTCATCACATCAGTGTTTCATTTCCCCGCTTTGGGGGTATGTTAGTTAAAAAAATATTTTTTATTATTAATTTTAATTTTGTGTAGGCTGACATGTTGGGTATAAAATCTATTATTATTTTATTAGAGCATCACGTACAAATGTGACAGCATCTCTCTCATAATGGGCTCGAGAGCGCCTCTCGGTGCAAAAACTGAAAAAAACAAGCATCCATTAACTTACATGGATCTTTTGAGACACTTACACAATGAATCTTGCAATGAGTAAAAAACAAGAAATGTACGAAATTGAATGAATTTTCCAAATATATAACTTTTTTTCTATTGAAAATGTTCTTAACTATCTAAAGTTAGATATTTTTTAACGGACACTTTTTATTTTTGGGACAAATTATAAGGTATATGTTTTTGTGCGTGTAGACTTTGAGTGATTAAATGATGGAATAAAATTATGAAAATCGGTAGACATATAGAGAACATATAGTACTAGTGCAAGACTATTTTTGCAATAATAAAAATAAATTTTTTAATTTTTTTTCATTATCTAAGTGATGAAACCTCGAAAACGGTATGCCAATTGTGGGTGCAGCGTTTCAATGTGTTAATGCAATTATTTGGAAATGGGTTTTTTATAACATGTAGAGGTCGGTGTTCTTATGTGCACCATACAATTTTTTTTCAAAATGGTTGAGAAACGAAAGAGATATAAATGAAACACTAACAATGTGTTTTTTAAGTTGAGGAGTGATGATAGAATATAAATAATAAAAAACTAGAAAAAATTATATATTCTTGTTAAAAATTACATATTTAAAATCTGCAAAAAAAAACCTATTTGTTTCTAAAATTTCATAAAAAATGGAGGTGTGCCGCATACTGTAACCAACGACTAAACACGAGCATATTGAAAATTTGGATATAATGCTCAATTTGCCATGGTTTATCATACTCTGAATCATAGGCATGTTGAATCCGAATCAAAGTCCAAAAGAGACACATAGACATAAGAATTCCACATTAGCATGGGTGGAGGCTTAACCTTATCATTTGGAGGGAATGCATTTTTGAATTGAAACAAAATGCATGCTCGTTATATTAAAGAAACATGAGTGCATAGTTTATTGAAGCATAATGAGCGCATGTTGTATTGAATCAAAATGAGTGTGCATTTTATTGAAGTATGTGCACGTTTTTAAATACTACAATGAGTGCTTGTTTTGTCAATTATACCAATAATTTTATTATTTTACGGCCCCCCCAACTCCCCTCTCCCCCCTTACTCTTACTAAACCCCCCTCCTCATTTCCCTACCTATAAAGCCCCTTCTTCATGTCCCTAC
>LPNX010855292.1:2404-16476 GCA_001517045.1 Pseudotsuga menziesii
CCTCCTTATGCGTGGGAATAGACACATGTCGCTGATTGTTAAGTTTGTTTAGGATCAATTAATTGAAGCTTAAATTGGCTTCACCCCATGAGCCATAGTGACTCCTCTCTATTCCACAAAGCACCGTAAAACACTCTTAAAATTGGATGGAATAACAATTAAATAAAGATATAATTTAGTCATAATATTGCTCATCCATCGAACAAGGGGCAAGAAACTTTAACAAGTTTTGTGTGGATATAATCGCAGAGATGATAAGATGAACGTTCCATCCACATCCTTGAGATATCTGCTATAGTCATGAGATGTAAATCTCATCTTTTGGCAAAGGTGCCATTCACGGAAGATAAATGAAGCTTCCATGTCAAAATCCAGATAATCTCCTTGTGCCCGATCATTCGATACCCAAATAATAGATCTAGAGGCGTAGATCTACTCCAGCCTAAGCTGATTAGTGCCTCTTATTATAAAACTCATGTTCTAGTAATATGCTCTTGAGCCACGGCCCAACAAATATCCATCACTTGATCTCCGGCTACCATACAGGGAAGAATATGCACTACCTCCATTGTCATTCCTTCCCAACAGGGAACTGATACCATAACCAGGAGAATAAATAAGAGAGAGACCATACACTGAGCATATGTGAATACTCTAAGTTTTATTTGAGAACCAAAAGGTCCTTTGCGCCCAGCCAGAAACAATGGTAAAATTCTTCACTCTTTTGTGGTTTTGGAAGCACTTCATGATTTCTGTATATGAGGAAGCATATATGTGTAACAGAATACAAATAGCACAGAAAGAATGCCATTTGTTTAACAAAAGACTTCAGGAAAGTAAACAATATCTTCAAGAACCAGTAAGAAAATGTTATAAATCTGGAGCCCAACAGAATTTACACTACAGGTATTGGCCAGTACTGTTGTTAGACTTTCAGGATCAGCAGGACTACATCACGCCACCAGGACTCAGATGAGAGTGGCGGTTGATTGTTTCAGAGGCGCTCTATATGACTGGTGTTTGGGAATTTCCCCTCTTATGAAGAGGCAATTATCCGATTGCAGGAGGGGGAGATGGAAGAACTTCGGGTATGCTAGTATATTGGTTTTGTTCTTCTTTGAGAGGGTGCCTGCTATGAGCCCTGCGATACCCTTAGAGATCAGACATCCACGTCAGCCGAGGCTGAGCAAGTGGGGTGATATCTTCCTCCGTCACGGAGGAGGAGATGTAGTACAGAGTATGTATGACGACGATTTTTATACATGGTGGGAACGGCAGGTGCCAGCATTGGAGTAGTTTCCATATGCCGGATTAGATTTTCGAGGTGATCCGGACCTAGTCCTCCCTCTAGGAGGAGCATGGGGAGAGATGGGTAAGTCTTTTAATTTTTTATCATTATTAAATTTTTATAAATTTTTCAATGATATGATATATACATATGCACAAGTCTGAATCCTTCTCATGTGTCAAAATGCAGATATTGGACCGGTCCGCCCTGCAGGGCATCCACGTACCTTCGTACGTCCTGTAGCAGGAGGAGATCCTAGGCTGATCCAAGTACTCGAAGTGAAGCTGACTAGGCTTACCGAGCAGGCACCCACTATACGGATAGAGCATCTCCCTGCGGCTATGCAGGAGTTCGTCGTTGGAGTGCCACCGGCCTGGCTATGTCTTTTCAAATGGGTAGCTAGGGTAGTAGTGGTATACAGGGATGCGGTAGAGGCATCTGCAGCCGAGGAGGCTGAGGAGGCCAAGGGGCACAGAGATCACGGGGACCGAGGAGGTCCTAGTGGTCATGGCGGATAGTCATAGTTCAAGGACATTTTGATGGATGACGATCCATATTTTGTATAGTTTGTATATTTTGTATATTTTGGGATCTATGGATCAGACTCGACCTATCCTATGTATAAACAGATATTTACATCTATATATATGTGTGTTTTTGGTTGTCAGTATATTTACAAATGTTTTTATATGTTTGCTGTATGATTTTATTGAATGTGTGTGAGATGCCAGTCCAAGATATAATTAGAATATGTATCAGATAATGAATTTTGGTTTCTTGGAATGTGATTAAAAGTAATAACTTCAAAATGTCTTACCAATGAACGAATTCTCATGAACTGACGTAACAATGTAGGGTTACGCACCTGGTAAGCTCGATTGAGCTGGGAAACTACCAACTGGGAATCCAAACGGACCTCAAGTTGAGTAATACGGCGTGACACAGCATCCCATAAGAGCTCAATAACCGCCCTATATTCAGCAACATTATTAGAAGCAGGACCTAGGCAAGCGCCTCCCGCGGCAACAAGCTGTCATGTGGGAGAATAGATAACCCATGCTGTCGAAGCCAAGTTACAAGTGTGACGGCTGGTGCCATCAACAAAACCTACATACATCTCGGAAGACATCTGCAACAACCAGCAGATAGTATAAAAAACAAAACTGACAACCTAATGTACATAAAATCCATACACTAATATACAAGAAAAAGTGCTAAGCCTAAGCGTAGTACTTCTTCAAGTAGAGCCCATTTCTAGGCTCGAGCAGGTTATTCCCATCATAATATACTAATTCATATGTGCCTTTACTCAATACTTTGGACACGACATAGGGTCCTAGCCACATGGCCTTGAAGTTTCCTGACCCCAGAGGTTCTTTATCTTGGTCCCAGAGCAAGACAAGTTCCCCTTCAGAAAAAATCCTAGGCTTGATCGATTTATCATATTGAGCTTTAACCCTATTTTTGTGAGCTTGGTTCATAGTCAGCACATCTCTATGCTTCTCATCAAGGTGCTCTAAGTGTACCAAGCGTTCTTCAAGCTCAGTCGTATCCGGTAACACATGAATAGCTATCTGTAAGGATGGGATTTCGCATTCAATCGGTGTAATAACTTCCACCCCGTGAACGAGTTGGAAGGGGGAAAAAACCGTAGCAGTTTTGACATTGGTTCAGTAAGCCCAAAGAGCAGGGTATAACATGATGTGCCAATTGGAGCGGGCTGCATCAATAGTACGTTTAAGAATGGTCTTTAAAGTCTTATTTATAGCCTCAACCTGACCATTTGCTTGCGGATAATATGGAGAAGAATGTTCTTGTCAGAATCCGAGCATGGTGGTCAGTTCTGTCATCATGTGATTTTGGAAATGACTGACATGGTCAGTGACAATCACCTTTGGAATACCGAACCTAGCAATAATCTAATTGAAAATGAAGAAAGCTGTTGTTTCCACGTCGGCTTTAAAAGTAGGCATTGCCTCTGCCCATTTTGTGAAATAATCTACAGCGACAATGATGTATTTGTGCCCCCCAGTCGAGGCTGGTTTGCATGTCATATAATCAATCCCCCATTTCATAAAGGGGCCTACCGAGACAACGGGAAACAAGGGAGCTGGGTGTGACCGCATTTTTCTGGTATAAAGCTGACACAGATGACAGCGCTTTACTGCTTCTACACAATCTTTGAAGATTGTGGACCAGAAATAACCGGCACGCAAGATTTTATGGGCCGTAGCTATCCCAGATAAATGACCCCCACATGCTCCACTGTGAGAATCATTTAGGATAGTCTCCGCTTCCTCATGAGTAAGGCAGCGACGCAAGACGGAATCTACCCCTCTTCTATACAAGGTATCACCTATTATGAGGTAGTTTTTAGCATGAAGTCGTAACTTATGCCGGTCTTCCCTAGAGTAAGCAGCATGATACTTCGAAGTCTGGAGATATATAAGAATATCTACGTACCAAGGATCAGAGGTGGCTATAAGGAAGATGTTCTCATCTAGGAATGAGTCATCTTGTATCACTACATCATCTTCGGTAGGAAACTCTGCTATAAGCTCAGCAAATACTAAGGACTTTTTTGATTTAGCGGATTGGAAAACCAGGTCAAACTCCTGGAGAATGACTATCCACTTGTTGAATTTTCCCCCAACAATGCATCGGGATAAAACATATTGGAAAGGGTTTACATCCGCCACCACAGTAGTGGTCCTCAGTAAGATGTAGTGCCGTAACCTCTGTACAGCGTAAACAGCCGCTAAGGCTAACTTCTCGGCGTGGGAGTACTTAAGCTCAGGCCCAACCAAACCACGGCTAAGATAATAAATGACATGCTCAATGAGCATATCATTCTCCTGAACAAGCACTACCCCAATGGTAGACTCCGACGCAGCTAGATACAATATAAAATCCCTAGAATAATCTGGCGGGCATAATAAGGGAGCCGACAACAAGGCTTTCTTTAATGCCTCGAACGCAAGTTGTGCGGTTTCATCCCATACAAATGGGGTGTCCTGCTTGAGCAGGCGCATGAAACCTTTGGTTATCTTGGCATAATTAACGATAAAACATCGAAGGAAGTTAGACTTTCCTTGTAGACTCTGAAGTTGAATGAGATTGCGAGGAGGAGGTAGATTTACAATGGCCTCAACTTTTAGGGGATCCACCTAAATGCCCCTACTGGAAACAATGAATCCTAATAGTCTCCCTGACTCAACGCAGAATAAACACTTGTGAGGATTCAAGTAAATTTTATAGTATCTGCATCTCTCAAAAATCAACCGTAAATGATCTGGATGTTGGATCCTCTTTCGAGAATGTGCGGGCAGATCATCTAGGTAAGGCTCGACAATGGCTTTTATATCGTGAAAAGCAAAGTTCATGGCTCTTTGAAAGGTTGCCCCTACATTTTTCAATCCAAAGGGCATTTTTCTATAAGCGAATGTACCCCAAGGGAAAATAAAAGCTGTTTTATGTTGGTCTTCCGGTTTGATTTGGATTTGATTTTAGCCGGAAAAACCATCCATAAACGAAAAGAATTCACTCCCCACACAAGCATCTATGATCTGATCAATAAAAGGTGTGGGGTAGTTGTCCTTGGGACAAGCTTTGTTAAGGTCTCGAAATTCAGTACAAATGCGAATAGTCCCTTTCTTTTTATCTACAGGAACTGGGTTGGACACCCACTCAGTCAAAGCAATAGGATATATAAAACCATCTTTCAAGAGCTTCTCCACCTCTGCTTTCACAGCCGCCGCTTTACACGGGTTCACGGGGCGTAATTTCTGCCAAACTGGTTTGGCATCAGGGTAGGTAGGGATCTCATGTTGGACAATAGATGGCTCAATGCCTGGCATCTCCTCATATGACCAGGAAAAGATATCGCGGAATTCCTTGAAAAGGGAAGTATAGATCGCAATCTCCTCCGGAGAGTAGTTTGCACCTATATAGATGTTCTCCACGACATCTGGTTTGACAGAGATATTGATAGGTATAGTAGCGGAAATGTTTACCATATTCCCCTCGGCAAAGACTCCTTCCTTAGGTAAAGGATTAACAGGTATATCAACATCTCTAGGCAGTCTCATATGACTCTTGGTTTTATATCTTGCTTAGTTTTGGAAGGAAATAGGAGCGGTGATGAAGATCCTCACATATCTTATCACATCCACACATAGCTTCCAAAATGGCTTCATCGAAAGGTAAAATAGTATCTAAGCAATCTATGGAATGTAAAGAGTTTTCCGCCCATGCAGGCAGATAGAATTCCTCCAAATCATCTGAGACTGTAAGAGGATCTAGAGGGGAATCAACAGTGGACTGGGTAATAGCTTGATATTCCACTTCCACTGCTGATAAGGGCACTTCCGGTTCCTGAGGGGTTGGGAGAACCCAAGGATCAGTCCTATCCACTACCGAAGCAATGGACTTCCCCACACTAGTGGAACCGACATAGTTAATAGGGGCTGGAATATCGAATGTGCCCATCAAAGATGTGTACATTCTGACCCCCAAGCTCGAAGCAGGCTTGGCCTGATCAACCAATGGTACATTAGAATCTTTGGACTCTAAATGGCCCTTTCGAGTAAAATCAAGTTGGTCAACAGTAACCAACTTTCCCTAATGTGGGAATACCACAACACGAAGAACAACCGATGCAACAACAGTCATTGCATAAGTCCAATTTCTACCCAGAAGCAAATTATAATCCAAGGGAGCATCAGTCACTTCAACTTCAACAGATACTGCTTTCCTTGCCAAATTAATCTCGAAAGATGGCAAGATACTGTGTGGACGGAAAGACCTTCCATCGAAAGTAGTAAGTAAAGTGGTTGATGGGACCAGCTCTAGGGATCCTAGAGCTTTCCAGCAGGCCAGGGACATAACACATGTAGAGGCTCCCTCATCAACAACAGCTCGTCCAATGGTCTTACCACCATGGACAACATCTATCGATAGGGCTACATGGTAAGGGAGGCGAATTTTGACATCCGACAAAGGAAAATTCGCCGTGAGACTCGAAGAGTCCATGCTACCTAAAGCTGCCAAGAGGGCATCCCGCTGAGCGGGACAACTCTGTAGTACCTCCAAAGCCGACATTGCACATGGGGTTTGAGCAAGATCTTCAACCACTGAGTAGTTGGAAGTAGCCCTATTGGGATTATGCAAAGTCTTCTTAAAGATACCCTTGGGTAACTTAGGCATTATTTCCGCAGGTTTCTCTATAGTGAGCGGGTTGGAAGGGTTGGAAGGTTCACCTACAGCTTTACCCGTCTCAGGAGTCTCCTTCTCATAGTTCTTGTTCCTAGTTTGCAAAAAAGTAGAGGATCTGACCATGTTGATATAATTAGGGTCAGGAGCAGTTTGACTGCCCCCTGCTACAGTAGAAGCTGACGTGGAATTCTGCCCTTGGGGAAATGGATCCTTCAGGACAGCCGTTGGTTGAGTTTTTAACAGCTTCTGAGCTTGTTCCATGAGGGGACAAAGGTGGGTCAAATGATCCCCTTGGCACAACTTACAAGGGAATTTGACTTTCTTTTTATCTTTTTTTTCCCCATCAGCATTATTTACGGGTTTAGGCCTGTTTTGTTTTTGGTTTCCCTCTCCTTTTTTACCCTTCTTCTTCTTCCTACCGGACTGCTGATTGCCCTTTTGAGAAGATTGAGCGAAAACATTTGCATTTTGGGGAGAGGGGGCATCCTTTGTTGCCTCCGCTGTAGACTATTTGACAGACAATTGGTGAAGTTGTTTTGTCAAAGACTCTACAGTGGGAGAATCAACGGACCCAACCACACCATCGGCATGGGGTCCAGGCTTGGGTTTCTCGGCCTCATGAGAAGGCCTAGTTGCCTCAGGGATGATCTCGTATAAGATCCCAGACTGTGAATAAATCAAGTCTAACTACTGGGCCCTGAGTATGGCTTCTTCCTCACTAGTCACTCCTGATGTGGAAACATCCTTAGATATATAGGGCAATAAATATTTAAGGAACCATTCTAATAGAAACTTAGGAGGAATGGTGGCTTTGATAAGGCTCTTTCGCCTCCTCCACTCTTGGATGTGATCCGAGATGTGGGTTGCCTTGTTTTGTCTAAAGGTGGACAACAAGTCAGTTCCAAAATCATATCGGACTGGAAGCTGAAAGTGGCTAAGGAAAGCAGTAGCCAAATCCCAGAAACTGCTAAAAGCAGCAGAAGGCAGTTCAATGTACCATTTTGCCACAGTGCCCGTCAATGTCCTCTGGAATAGCCTTAATCTCACTGAATCTTCATTCAATGAGTTGGAAGAACACCATAAGTGGAAGGTGGTGGCATGTGCCCCAGGATCTTCACCAGCTTTACCTTCAAACTTAGGGATATCTGAAGGTAACTTGGTGGGAATAGGAGGCCACGAGGGGTCATGCCTCACCGGGTCATTCATCAATTTGGATAAATCTGGCAAGTTTAAAGTTGCCAGAAAGGGAAGTTTAGGCCTAGCCAGTGTACTAGAGGTACTAGCTTGGGGATTAGAGGGACTTTCCCCTGATCTCCCATAAGTAAAAGTGGGGTGTCCCCCAGACACCGGTTGTGAAGTAGAGAGGTTGCTTTGGAACGGATTCCATCCGTAAGCCACTAGATTTTGGGTGGGAGGTGCAGTGTAAGTGGTTCGGGCTGTCCCCATAGAAGTAGGGGTCTGAAAGACTGGAGCAGGTATCCCTCCACTAAACAAAGAGAAGGGAGAGCTTGTTTATGGGACCGAAATAGGGGTTTGGAAGCTTTGACCATAAGAGGTGTTGCCCCCAAACTGCGCTCCTACATATGAAGGAGGTGGACCTACGTAAGGATTGGATGGGGGGATGTGCCCCCCATTCCAAGGGAATCCTTGGACAAAGGCCAAGGATCCCACCGGACCACTGTGGGTAGTGTAAGGAAAAGAAGAAGGTATTGTAGGTATACTGGGAATCCCAGTAGCCATATCACCAGACATACTTCCTATGTTCGAGTAAACCGGTGGTTGGACCACCCGGCTTGCTGGATTTAAGGGTGTGGAAGGTAAATTAGATCTAGGGGTACTAACTGTGGGAGGTAGTACCCCTTCAACCGGAAGGGTTGAGGTGAAAAAAATGAACTTTCTCCTTCAAAAGACATAGCTCTACCTACAGGTACACCTAGTACTGGTGAACTAAAAGGCCTAACTTGCACGATCACTGGATCATTCAAATCAGTCAAGGGGGTATTATAATTTCTTGCAAACTCGTCAGCCTGCAATTCCTCTATCTCGACTGTGTTGAAATCAAATCGTTTAGCTATCAATTCAGGTTCACCAAGAACCTCACTTACTCCTACTAGTTCAAAAGAACCACCTGTGCTTAATCTCCGCCTTTGGGGTAAAGGTGGAGGTTCCAGTGGTGTGAGAGGAGGAAGGTTTCTCAACCTTATTGACCTTCTAAGTTGGTCCTCCAGAATTAAGACTTTAACTAATCACACCCTAAGGTCAGACTAAACACAAGCAAATCCATAGAGCATACACTAAAAAGATCCTAGAGTCTCAAGCAATTAAAACAGGCTATAAAGATATACCTTCTAGAAGAAGACTGATGAAAAGTTACTTGGCGTCCTTGAGGGGTTCTCAGGCACAAGTGGAGGAATCACCCAACCACCCTCCTGCACTTTCCACAAGGGTTACCTTCCAAGTCCGTCCAAGGTGAACCAGAAATAACCTTTTGGTTTGCCTGTGTATAAGCCCTAAAAGACAAGAGACTAAAGGCTACCTTGATAATACCTACTGTCTGGGGGGACAGTTGCAAGCCGGTCTCGTACGCATGAGCAGGGTAGGTGAGCCCGAAATTCTACCTAGACAGAATCCTCAGATGCACAAAATTCCTGGGTTACGTTTTGACAAGCATTCGGGGGGTTATTCCCTCTATCCAAGCCTCCACGCGGCCTCGTGCTTAACTCCCTTTTGAGAGGAGATTCCCAGATACAGTGGTAGAACCAAGGATTTACCTAACGAATGGCCTACTACGTTTGAGTTTATAGTTTGTGGGAAGTTTACACTCCCTAGCCCACAAACCTAGCCTAAGCTAGTAGGTGGAAGGCCCTAAAAATAAAAACTTACTAATAGATTTTAAATTTAAGCGTTAATTTTAAGGGCTGTTCTTTACTCAAAGGAAGTGGAAGTGATGGACTGTATGATGTTTTGACTCAGCAGAAAATAAATGAAAGTAAAAGGTGCATTTAAATCAAACTATCACTATAACATAAACTTCTTTTCATTTTTCAAATAAATATTGATGAACTATATGCAACAAAAAGAGAAACTAAGCCTATATGTTTTTGTATTTTTCTAAGATAGTATTTCTTAAACTGAAACAAACACTACTCTAATGCAAAAATTACAATGCAAAAGATTAACTATGTTTTGTTTTCACTTTAAAAAATGCTCAAAAAACTACTGTGCATGTATAAATGCAATGCTTGAGTGAACTTGACACTTATAGACTGTATAAAAACACAAACTAAAACTAACAGGCAAACAGAACCTAAAAACCAGCAAGAAAAGCAGGCTAGGACCTCCACTTGGGTGCAGACAATGACCAAGAGATCACTGCAGACTTTTAAACAGGTAAGTGCAAACCAATAACTGATAGATAGTAGACTGGACAGATAGAATCTAAGACCCTGATCACTGATCTAGACTCAGGCACTCAAACCAACAACCCAAACAGGCCAGAAAGTTTCAAGATGCAGACAGTAAATAACACAAGTAAAAAGAACCCAAGTGCTTCGAAAGGCACTAAGATGTGATCACCTGATACACTCAGACAACTCTGCAACACTCTTAAAGAAAGTCTCAACAAAAAACAGGACTTATAACATGCTGTAGAAGGAGCAAGTCGACATAAGTCGACTTGAACAAAGACCGACTTAGTCGATCAGCCGACTAAGTCGAGAGACCGACTACATCGGTCGGCTGAGTAAACACAGTAGTTAGTCTGTTAACTAATAGTCGTGTCGGTTCGGTGAACCGATAGGTAGTTATGATTGTAACTGATTATAAATTGTATATATTAGGCTGTTGAGCCACACAAGAACGGAGTTCAGTTCTTGGCTTTGTATGATCTATTGAGAATAATATAATCTGTTCATCCTATCTGTTCTTGTCTCTTGTCTCTGAGTATATTTCTGTATATTTTTATGTATTATTGGTAACCTTATGTGATCTGTGAGATTACAACATTGGTTTTGTTGCCGGTGGTACATAACTGGAATATATGCTCACATATGATACCAGAGCAGGAGATCAAGGACTGGTGGGAGCGGAAAATTGCTAACTATCTACAAAATTACGCAAGAAGGAACAGATTGACAGTCGCAGAAGCCAGAGCCAGATTTTTCACGGAGACTCACGAAAAGTTTGTCGAATCCTTGCCACACCTTCTGAAGCAGCTTTTGGATGAGAAAACCGGACAAGACTAAAGAAGCACAGTTACTCCAGAAACTGATCCGAGGAGGACGTACGAATCTCTCAGAGTGGTTCGAAAAGATAGCCAATGACTTCTGTGAGGAACAAGCAGTCGAAGACAGGACTTCTGTGGAAACCGTCCGGTAGAAATTTTTCACAGAATTTACTGATCAGTTCTTGTGCTCCTTGCCGACCTTTCAAACACTAACTGGGCGGAGAAGCAGAAGCAATGGGAAAAATTCATTGCTGAAAGGGAGTGTGAATACTTCCTGAGTAAATAGACACCATCTGAGCTTTCTAAAAATCGTTGGGTAGGCTATGGGGGGGTAGCTGGTCGTGTGTCAGACATCGAGCATAGTGGATCCTAGTCGACCAGAGTCATAGTCACCAGTAATGCATAATCGACCGAAGCGGAACTGAAGGCATAGTATTGTACTACAGTATGTCGGACATTAAGAGAATCGAAAGGGATGAAAGGCAGAAGAAAAGAGAAGCTAGACGAGAAAGGGCCGCAGAGCTGCAGCAAAACCCTAGGGTGACCGACCATAATGAAGTACCGCCAGATTCGGGTCATGACCGACGCAGAGAAGGCGAAGAAGAAGAGGCATCCCCTGAAGATGATGAAATGTGGATAGAGCAGCCGAAAGCTCTCCAACTAATTGTTCCCGACAAAGGAGTAACCCTTTCCACAGTAAGTCTGCGTACCAGAATACAAACTATTATTGAAGATGACCTTCGACTAAGAGCTGGTGACATTACACTCTGGAGCTGACTAGGCGATGAACCATACCCGGGTCGACATCTCGTCATACGTCGATCGATCGAAGGTAACTGGGTGACCTTTCAAACGGCACCCTCCTTTCGTAGTATCCACTTGCTCCTGCCGACACATGAAGGAGCACCCCCCCTGCCACACACAACTTCAGAAGATAACCAAGAGTCAGACTTGAGCACGCAAAGTGACAGTGGGTCATTAAGAAGACAAATTATCAACAATCCGCTATTCGACGAGAAAGAGTCGACACCCGACGGAAGCACAAGTTTCGTCGACCAAAACCCCATCGTTACCCCGACAGATTCGTCTGACTCAACAACCCCACCCCTTACAACACCACCCCCTCCACCTCCACCTCCACCTCCGACATCATCAGAGAGTAGTGACAGTGACTCCGACATGGGCCACGGATCTGCTCAAATTCCCCTTTATGAGGGTGACGAAGACCCCAGACGACACTGGTTCGTCTGCGAGTCGATATGGGAGGCTAACAAAGTAACAGAAGAAGACCGACAGATAGCCCAGTTTGCAGGAGCCCTTCGGAAAAGAGCTCTCACATGGTATATGACATTTACCGAAAGGCAACCTAGAGCAACAAAATCAGAGATAAAGACGCAATTCCTATCATTTTTCAAGACTCCAGACGCTAAACACCTGGCAGTGAAGCTGAAGACGACCCAACAGAAGCTAGGAGAAACAATCCGCGATTACGATAAACGATGGAAGGATCTATTGAGTCAGTTGGACTATGTCATCGACGAACAATTACTCATTCAATGGTTCCTTGCAGGGCTTTCACAGAAAGTTCATCGACACATCAGTCTGGAGACCTTCAAGTCGTACAAAGATGCGTTGACAAAAGCTTTGCAGGTCGAGATGGATGAAGACATACCTGCCTTCCCGACTGACCACCGCTTGGAAGAACAGCTGGAGAATATGCAAAAGTCGTTGAAAGAGCTCACACTTAAGAACCAAGACATCTGGTGTACTAACTGTTCAACAGCCGGACATACAAAAGATAACTGTCGACAGCAATTCAGTCGACAAGATGTCCATTTTGTACAGACAAAGGCGTTTTGCGACATCTGCCAGGAACGAGGAGACCATTCCACCACCGACTGTCCTTACAATATGAAGAATGGCAAAGCTTCCTGGTGTGCTATATGCGAAACTGCAAATCACAACACGGCCGACTGCCATCTTAACCTCAAAAATAGACAAAACTACCAGGCCGTCTACCAGACTAATGCGGTAGCACAGAACACAGAGCAGAACAATAATAATAATCAGAATGGGCAACGAAATGATGGCCGACGCTACGACCGTCGAAATGACAATCGACGACCAGGGTTTGGAAGAACAGGTCAATTCTTTGGGAATCGAGAAATACGAAGTCGTCGACCTACTCAATGCTTTATTTGTTACAAAGAAGGGCACCGATGCACAGACTGTCCATACAAAGACAGGACTGATCTTAAATTTTGTACACATTGTGGGGTAGGCGATCACTCCTTGGAGGATTGCCCTACAATGTTGGAAAAAATTAGTAATAAAAAGAATGTTCATGTCTTGTCTTGTGTCCAGAAGAATGATGTCATAACTACTAAGAATTTGCACATCGTCACTCGACAAGGCACTAAAACCGGGCCTGACAATCCTCAGATTAGTAAGATCACACACACAAACACATACCCTGACCCTTGCAAGGAGCAACACACATATCAAGAATCCACAAACATATTTACAAAACTTGCACAGCACGAAGACATTAGTCACAGTCGACACGACTCGACCCAGCACTTAACCCATCTCATTCAAACAGATAAATCCGTCGGTCAGTTCATTGATTTATTGCATCAAATCAAAAGCACTAACCCTGAGAAACAAACTAAGAACATCTGTAGTTTAAATCAAAAAGACAAAAATGATGTCGACCCTCTTGTCGACCTGGAAATTGAAGGTTTCCATGTCCGACAAGTGGTGCTTGATTTTGGAAATCAGGTAAATATAATGACCCGGGATACCTGGCAAAGGATGGGATGACCTCGACTCTATGAGTCAGGCATTTATCTGAAACTAGCCGACCAGGGCCTTATTGAACCCATTGGGGTTTGGAAAAATGTAGACACAACCATTAAAGGCATATCGACTAAGGTTGATTTCGAAATTATTGACCTGAAGGAAGGATCTAGCTCCTTCCCATCCCTAGTAGGTCGACCTTGGGGTAGAAAGATGAAAGCCTCTATCTCTTTAGATAAAGAACGTATTAAACTTAAAGGAAATGGTCAAAAGGTCATAGTACCTATTAATCCCTCCCAAGGCCAACCCTGGGTTGAACCAATTGATGAGGAAGTCGATATCCGACAACTTTATCAAATCCAAAACAATACAAACTACACAGAACCAAACGCCCAAGGGGAGCTTTACTTAGGTAACCTCGGCTCAGTTGGTTACAATTCAGATGCGGAACTATATGACTGGGAAATGGAAAACTATGAAACACAAGCAAGAGGGTGCTGGACTATCCAAAAAGTATAGAAAAAACCCACCCGACAGTGCTTTCTA
>LPNX010855295.1:9422-37654 GCA_001517045.1 Pseudotsuga menziesii
GAGAGCCGACTTGGTTGGAGTAAAAGTGGTCGAGGTAAAAATCGGTCGGACAAGTAAGTCGGAGTAATTTTGGTCGAGGGTAGGACCGACTAAAATTTATAAACTTGTCTAGTTGGACATAGACAAGTTTCACCCGACTGGTGAAAAAGGAAAGTGGTCGGTGTGAAAGGTAAAAGTGAAAATTTGAATTTCGACTGAGCCCTAAACTCAAGTTTAGTCGGCTCGGTTTTGGCTATTAGAAATATCTCTAAAATTTAAAATTTATAGTTTATTTCAGTCCACAGAAATATTTTATCACGTATTAAAGTAGAGTGTGATAAAATTAAGAATACTCCTGTCAGCCGGCTGAGCATCGTACTCACTCAGAAAATGTTCAACAAATATATATAACAAACATTGCATGCTTTGCCTGTAATATGTTCAAGATAGCAATGGAGACAGTATATTGAACTCTTATCTAGCTGTAAAGTTGAAATAGGCCATCAAATATAAATACCAAATCCTCATCTTGAAAGATTTATGCTGTGCAGCATCAGTTGTGGAAAAGACTTTTGCATGTGTTGCACATTACAACATCCAACATCAAAATCAATCTATATTTTATCGCACAAGTGGTATATAGTACTTGAAGTGGTAAATAGTTGTGTTGAGGGCGGGACTGAATCAACTCCTTGGTTTTACTAATTTTAATTGGAATTTGCATTTTAACATTTAATAGTAATTTTATACTAATTCTTATTTCAAATCTAAACAATGAAAATGATCATTTCACCAATTCAATTTTCTCAAAATGCAAATGCCAGGAAATATGAAGCAATTTGAGTATGCACAGGATCAAAAGGTTATGGAAAATATATTTTATTTATTAAAGGTTATTATCCATATAAACTATTTATTTACTTAATTGTTATTAACTTTGTCCCTTGAAACGATAATAACCCATTTGATGGTGAGTAGCAGCGGGAAATCAATGACCAAGATATTTAATCATATCATGCAGAACGAGGGTTGGTAGGGCTTGTTCTCAGAGTTTCCCTAAGCAAAGCCATTGAGGTATCCATAATTTGGTTAAGGGGTTTTAGTTTCAACGCTTGCCGTTTCCGGAATTATTGTTTTTGTCTCTTAAATTAAAAAAATTATCACATTTAGGAATTTGTTCAAATTTCTAAAGCTTTAAGTTTTTATTGCTACCATTGTTCTTCCATCTTCCCGTATCTTCCTCTATTCGGTTATGCATATTTTTCCCCACCTGTCCCTAATCATTTGAGAATGTAGTAGCTATGATTTGGGAAAATAGGATTTCTTTGAAAAAAATAGTAGTTTAGATCATACAAAGAAAAAAAGGTTATAAAACTGCCAACTCGTGTCTGTTCACTAGTGAGCTCGAAGACATAGTATTAAGCCATCCATTATAGTTAGATTCTTGCTTTGGTTTGCCCAAATATTATGTCATGAACCTCTAAGGGATGAAGTATGGGTGCATGTTCGGGGTGATTTCGGTGGAATAGTTATTCTTGATCGCCTAAATAATATGGGAGGATTACCTCTAATTAAGGCCAGGGGAAAGTTCTGGGTGGTTTTGGGAAGAGTAGATGCCCCTACCCCTGACATCGTTCCTACCTCCTTTGAGATGCAGCCGGTTGGGCATGTTTCTTGAAGTACTCACTTAAAAATAAACATAATCACAATCACCCAAGAAGTTCCAGTGTATTTATTAAAAGTGTTTTCTGTTTCGATCCACTGCCCATGTTGGATCTTCAGCTGTAGTTGTTTCTCATTGCAGTACTATTTCTGTGGTTGTACTATTGACAAACTATGTATCTGTTTTCATCAAGCTTCACATATACTTAAAAGTTAATATAGTATATTTTTTTCAGCTATGAAAAAATATCTTTCATTAAGTTATCGTGTCTATGGGAAATGCTTTGCTACATACTTAGACACGTCCACCTTTGTGGGTATAGGTTCTCGCTTAATAGGATCAAGTTGCTCACGATTCATCAAAGTATTGCTTCACTCATTTTATTTTCCAGGATGATGTTGGATCTTGGATGCCACTTGCTTGGTATTATAAACTGGCAGATTTTTGTTGGTTTCATCTGTCTTCCATATATCATGTGGAGAGATACGCTCAATCTTTGTTTTCTTTATGAAGCTTCTTGACTTTGCTCTTTCTCCATATAATCTCTAGCTTGCAGTGACAAACTCACATTAAACTCACCTTAGGGCCAGATGCATCAGTCGCACCAAGAGACCTCAAAGTGCAATCCATAAAGTTAATGACCCTGTTCAATGGATAATTATATTGTTCTAACTTTCAAGCTTTTGTGAAAAACGCTACAAGCTGGATAGTGTTGATCAGGCCAATGTTGATGACATCTAAAGAGTGTTCTCAATGAAAGGCATTTAAGTTATAGGCATCCTTGACTTTGCTTTTTCTTTATAGAATTTATGCTTTGCATTGACAATCTTACATTAAGTCCAGATGCATCAACGGTAGTAGCATACCTCTGAGTGCAATCTGAAAAGTTGGTAACTTTGTTCAATGAATAATTACATCGTTCTAAATTTTAAGCTTTGGTGAAGAAGGGTGCAAGTTGGACAGTCCTGATCATGAAAATGTTTATGACCATCTAAAGGGAGTTCTCATTAAAAGGCATTGAGAGGTTATTGCTATTCATGATTATGGTACATGGGCTTGAGTATCGATAAAAAATTTGTTGTTGAACATTGCGGATTTTGGCATTTTCCTTCTGCACATAAACATCTATTGGCATGGCTTTAAAAGGGAGATCAATTTTGTTCTTTGATAGATTTGGGTTGCCCTTCTTTAGTAACACCACTCGGCTGTCTAGATGCTTCAACACCCCTATTTGCTTGCCTGCCTTTGTTTTGAGTTTTAATGTTTGAACTAATTTTGTCTGTAGATGCTTCTTACGGCCTTAAAAATTGATGTGCTTCATCTTCATTAGTAGTAAAATTATCTTTATGCTTTCCCTGACATAGTAGCTCCTGTTTGAATGGAAACTTCACAAGTGGTTTTCATTCATTGTCCCTGCAAATCAACTTTTGTCTGAACTTTATTAGGAGATTAAAATAAGCTATTTTGTGACTCGGTTTTCAATTGCAGTTGAGGTGGCAAATTTCGTCGCTGCTTTGGCTTTTGATTATATGGCATGTCTAACTAGTGAGAGCCATTTATGCACCATCGCCATCTACAACATGCCCCCTATCCGAGCACATATACCACAGATTGGTGCATATACATACAACAATGATGTTTCTCTCTTCTCCGAGAGTCACTTATCACATTAAGTATATATATTCAACTGTTCCCTGAACACAAGAAAAGCATGATCAGTGTGCTCCTTTTGAGGCATTATTTGGTTTCCACCCTAAAGAATGGAGTAGAAAGTGCTCACTTCTATCTCATTCTGTGTCAATTCTTAAATAGGATAAATTCTATCTCATTTAAGTCATATCTTCAATAGGATAAATTGTATCTCATTTAAGTCAATTCTTCAATAGGGTAAATCATCCCATTCTACCACAGATCCTGCAATGCTCCCTTCTCAAACCATGGGACATCCATTTGCATGTGTATGTAATATGTATGTGTGTGTAAAGAGAAAAGAAATCACCAAGCACATAAATGGTTAACATCACAATGTTTATATATGAGAAAACCTTATGGAATCTGAGATAATAATCTTACCATAAGTATCTATTTTGCACATGTAGAGTCTTATGATACCTATCTACAATCCACACAAATTCTATGCATGCCTTATTCTATCCAAGAGCATGAGGATAAATGGTCCAATAAATACATCCAGTATGAAAAAGGGCTGGCTCTGTAGAACTACATCCAGCATGAAAAAGGGATGGCTCTGTAGTGGCCTACATCCAATATGAAAAAGGATTGGCTCTGTAGAGGTACATCCAACTTGAAATAGGGCTGGCTCTGTAGTGGCCTACATCCACTATGAAAAAGGAATGGATCTGTAGAGGTACATCAAGCATGAAAAAGGGTTAGCTCTATAGAATCCTACATCCAGTATGAAAAATGACTAGCTCTGTAGAGGTACATCCAGCATGAAAAATGGCTTCAGGCGAATATTCGGCCTTCATGCGAATAGACATATGCCACACGTTCTGAAATAAACCCACCGCATTTCACAGTGTTATGAACTTAAACTACGAGGTTTTGCAATTTTAGCCCCTTCGTTTCTGCTACAATCTGGTGATTTCTGCTCGTCGCAGAGAGGAGAGAGCCGTGAAGTGACTCTTAAGTTGGTCAGATTATGAGAGGATGGTGTCTGCTTTTTTTCTCAGTTTTCCATTTATTGTACAGTATGTGTTTTCCTGTCCTTGAAGTGGGGCAGCATATTTTATTGCACATTATGTGTTTTCCTGTCCTTTGTGGGGATTTTTCTTCCCCACCCAAACTCAAATAACCCAAAACTTGGCAATCATTTCAGTGACCACATGTTCAAAATCAATCTCCTCCCGAGTCCATTTCTCACAACAAATGCAGAGGAGGCCCATTTATTTTTCTTTCCATTCTCCATTAATTCTCTCAGGAATGATCCCCGTGTTCATTCTGAGGCCTCCATAGCTGACTTTATGGCACTATATGTTAAAACTACTAGCGAGTCTTTTGAATTTTGGAACATGTCACAGGGGGAAATATGTTTGCTGCCACTTTGTTGGGAGGAATACTGCATCTAAATCCCTTAATCTTCACATAAATGCAATACAGGTGGTGTGCTCTTCCAGCTACTACCATAAATTCCACTTGGCGCATAAGGATGTTGCTTTGCCGCAAGTTTGGCCTCGCTCACTAGAGAAAAATTGGGTTCCTGAGCATGAAAGGTATGCCACACCATGTGTTTTTTCATCGAATTTTGATCAAAACCATAACCTGGATTCATTGAATGTTGATCAAAATCATAACCCGGATCAAGGATCTAGGTGTGAATTCTGTTTACAAAATTCATTGATATGCAAAGTATATTAACTAGCATACATTTATCTTAAAACTGGATATTTTGAATACATAGAAGGATTAGAAAAAATAGGTGCAAACCTACCGCTCCTTACAAAAATTGGGGTTAAAATCAATTTATGCCAATGGTTGTTTTATATTTTTATTTTTTTACTTAAACATTTAGTTAAAACATTGGCTTCTCTCTTTTCTTCCAACATCAACTCTACCCCGACTTCAATTTTTTTTCCAATTCTAGGTTATTAGGGTTACATACGTTGCGTGACACATTGTAAGGGGGCACCTTGGTTTAATTGGTGCCAAAAAAAAGTGCATTGAACCCAGGAAATATTAATCAACCCTTAAATAGAAATCGAAGGGTTTCTCTTACACGCTATGTCAAACCAGCGAGCTAGCTAACAAGGTCTTGGTCGGCTAGTCTAATGCGAAGCGTTTCTCTTGAAAGGTCGAGCCTTCTTAGTCAATGTGCTAATCTAGATTTATTTGGTTCTGAAAGGTCAGTCGACTAAGGTCCCAATCACTGCCTTCCAACTGAAATGTCAAACCTTCTAAAATTATGCCCTGGGATTTATTTGGGATTTATTTGCTCATGAAAGGCTTTACTCACTGGCTTGGATACTGTGCAGGTTAACCCCTTCCAAATAAACTAAGGTCTCGCGCCTTATTTGGTCCCTCAGTCCTGCACTGGTTTTATTTGGTGACCGCTCTTTTCAAGTTGAGATGGCCTTATTTTCTAGCTTAGGAGTAAGGACAAATAGCTGATTACCACAAAAAAAAATGGGGCTATGTTAAACACTCCCACTAATCTAGATTATTAATAAATGTTTTTATCAAGTAATCTGTCCACAACAATTTTCACAATACACATTATAACATCCAAAAATTTAAGGCTCTGTAGGGAAATTGCAGCAGTAAATAATCACTAAGATGAAATAACTCGGGCAATAAAAATTTAATACTTAAACTAACAGAAGCCACCAGGCAGCGAAAGGTAGTAGCTCATCAGAATTATGTTTCTAGGGCCAGCCAATGTGAGGTTCCTCTGAAATCAAGGACTTCCTCACCTTTTTATATGGCTAGAGGGATGCAAGGGATCATGTAATTAGTGGTTGTGGATTATGGCTAATCACGACAGCTATGTAGCTCTATCTTCTTCTCCTGACTGCTTAGCCTGCCTGGGATTGTTGTCCCTGGCCTAAACCTTCTCTAGATTACTAATACCGGGTTGAAGAGATGGCTAGTGGAATCTAAGACATGTAAACATGACCCCCCTTCAGAATTCCAGTAATTGGGAAAAGTGTTTGAGATTCATCGCCACCTTGAGCGCTTTCTAACATGTTTGTGAAGAGATAATTAAGACTTATATTGTTAGTTTTGAGATCAGGCTCCAAAAATTGATCTACTACATATTTGATTTTAGGGTATTTTTTTAAATCATAGTTATAACTTAGCCCATTGGGCGTAAAATGGATAGTGAAAGGGTGTACTGTTAAGGAACTCCTTTTGTAAGTTCACCGGTTTGAAAATCCTTGCGTGCTTACTTACAAAAAAAAATCACAGCTATAACTTATCTCCTATCTTAGATTTAATCAATGCAACAAAATTCTCACATGACCTTTTCTTGGCCACCTGAATGGAAAATATAAGGCTATGAAGTTCACAATTGTGGGATAGGAGCGAAACCTCCACCCCTGAAAATATAGAGTTTGCAAGCCTGAATATATATTGGCTGATTCTGGTAGGCCCTAAGGCCATCTAATCCTCTGAAGTAGTGACCTTAATTTTTGAACTAGAAATTGTGATGGCTTAGTGCTGCAAATTCTGCAATTGCTATATTATGAATAAAGTTTAAAACTAAAGTAAGAATTTTGTTTTAGGATTTTTGCTTTTTAGTTGATTACTTAAATAAATTCTAAATAGAGGAGATCATGCATTAAGTTATGTAAAGATCAATTAATTAGAGGCAATGCTGCAAGCTAATGTTACCTGCCCAGTGACAGGTTGTGTGAGAATGATTGGATTGCACACTGGGTTTTGCAAAGAATAGAAAGTTATTTTGATGAGAATCAAGTATAATGGAAGCATGCTTAGTTACTACAACACATTATGAATTTATGGAACCTTTTGGAGCCTGTTTTCCTAATAAAAAATCGGAAGGGCTTCCAATTAAGAACATAAAACTACTTTGTTTCTTTTCCACTCAAACTAGTGGCATGATTCATTATTGGCCAAGCTTGCAAAAGCTACCGACCCTTGTTATTAAGGTCTTGGTTATGTAGTTTGTAGAACCATTAAAAATTCATCGTAATTAGCTTTTGGACAATGGATGACAGACTAAACTCAAGGAGAAGCAATGTACTATTACCATATGAAAATTTGACTTCAATTGACATTAAAGATTTTATGTCATGTTTTAGCCATTGGAGCGTTTCATTCTTATTAGGGATCCTTCTGGGGATTTTTAGTCCTATGGGTCTCCTTGTTAGTCAGTGAACATTCATTCCACACATGGTTAAAGATTTCAAAACACATGCAAAATGACACAAATTTGGGGCAAATTTGTTTTAGTGCATTATTAGAACCATGTGGTGAGTCCTACCCTATGGCATAGTGTTGAAGAATATAATTTAGAAATGTACTTTTGCATAGGTTCGGTTTGAATGTGCTAAAATAGTTTGAGTTAAGTCTATTTTGTATTTTGTCATTGAACTGATGCTCTGCAAACTTCAATCTTGTCAGATTCACTCTTGAAATAGATATGTCATTTCTTTTACTTGTGGGATCCTAACATTTCTTAAAAAATAAGGCTTTTCTCTCATCTTCAACAACCATCGATTATTTGAAGGATAAAGAATGGAGAGCAATGAAGGCAAGTGCACATTAAAGTCTCCAAATTGCAAGTGCTACTTCCGTTGGTCTATTGATTTTTCTTGCCCTTGACATCTTCCATCCTTTTCCCAATTTCAGAGGGAATATGAAGAGTACAAGATCCAAATTAATGCTCTGGTGGCTAACGCACAAAAAAATGCCTGAGGAGGGATGGACCATGCAATATGGGACTCCATGGCCATGCAAAAACACTCGATACCATCCTGGGATGATCCACGTATCACATGCTTGTCTTTAATCCTGTAGTCTTATCTTTCCTTTGTAGTCTATATGCAATATCGATCATAAATTTCTTTTCCATTTGCTAACATGCATCTACATATGTTTCAAATAGAGTAAATTCATTAAACTGAACATTTTACTTTCCACTTTAGGTTTCTTAGGTCACAGTGGGGGAGTTGACAATGATGCCAATGAATTACTACGGTTAGTTTATGTATCCCGTGAAAAGAGGCCTAGTTTCCAACACCACAAGAAAGCTGGTGCAATGAATGCATTGGTATATTCCTTGCTAAGTATACATTTTTTTTTTTGCCGATTTTTGACTATAAATTTCACGATTCATTATGCTGATGATTGCTATCCCATTTCTCTAATTAAGTCTGAGTTTCTTCTGTCCTCACAAATGGCCTCTTTCTCTTGAATCTTGACGATGGTCATTATATAAACAACATCAAAGCTCTTCGCGAGGCAATGTGTTTTCTAATGGATCATGCTCTTGGGAAGAAAACTTATTATGTGCAGTTCCCTCAAATATTTGATGGTAATGATAGAAATAATCGATATGCTAATCACAACACTGTGTTCTTTGATGTAAGCACTGATCAACCCCCAATATGCACTCTTGTATGCAATTAAGTAATTTCCTTATATTTTCAGCCTGGCATATTCATTCTGAAATCTTTACAGATCACCTTGAGAGGTTTTGATGGCATCCAAGGGCTTGTCTATGTGGGTACACAGTGTTGTTTTAATAGACAATCACTCTATGGTTATGACTATGTCCTCAGTGAGAAGGATCTTGAGCCAACATGTTTTCTGAGATGTTGTTGGGGATCTAGAAAGAAGAGCAAAAGGGCAAACAAAGGGTATGCTGATGATAAAAAGAGAACCAAGCAAATTGAATATACCATACCCATATTTAGTTTCGAATACATAGAAGAGGTTGTTGAAGGTGAGAAATCCCAGTCCAAACTAGTGACTTGTAATATTTGACAACTGATTTAACCTTAAATATTTCTCACCCTCATCCTTCTTTGAAATTTCATTTGGAAGGATTAGACGATGAAAAATCATTTCTCATGTCCCAAAGGAGCTTAGAGAAAATATTTTTCCAACCACCAGTTTTTATTCAATCTACTCTCATGGAAAATGGCGGTCTACCACAATCTGCTAATCCTACTTCTTTATTGAAAGAAGCTATTCATGTTATCAGTTGTGGATATGAAGACAAGTCAGAATGGGGAAAAGAGGTATGTTGAGTAGATCTGGATCTGCATCTAATTGATGATGATTTGGATAAACATTTTTCCTAAACGTGCATAAATTCCTTTTAGATTAAATCATGCCATGCTAAATTTATTTTTGTAAGTAGAGCAACATGATAGAATAAGTGTACATTGGTATTTGTTTTGTAGTTCCTATGGTGCCCTTTGGAGTTTCTAAAAAACATACCGTGCCTTTTGTTTTTTCCTCGAGTCTTATTCTGTTGTGTACAATTGCCTTCATAATTGGAAATTTCATTTGGTGAAGACAGAGACACAATCAACATTTTTTTGTTTGCTGTCAATGGTATGTTTGCAATCTCCCTGGATGCTCAGTTTACTAATCTTCTTCTCGGTGTTATACACTTTTGCTTATCAACTATTTTTTTTCCCTTTGCAAAATCTGAGCAGTTTTCTTATTTCATTTATTCAAGGATTTTAAGTAGTTACCCAGAGCTTCCCAATGGTACATATTTCTATTTCTGTAATTCATTTGTGAAATTATCATGAATCAAAATTTCTGTATTCTGATGCAGCAACGTATATGGTGTATGGTTTGATCTTTTTGCCTATGTTTAGTAAGGCATGTATTGCATTTTTTTAATTTTTACTTTTTTTTTGGTGATGTGTAAAAACTTTGGTGACTAACTAGCCAATTATATTTTAGGGATAAAGTCTTATCTATATGTTATTTATCAGTAAGTTCACCTATAGTAAGTCTGCATGGCGCCTACTATAGAGAAATATTTTGAGTTTTCACATACTAGGCCAATGCGCACAAACTTTTCACAGAAACATACAAAGACAAATTATATTTAGTATTTCCAATTTTCAATAGATAGAGGTTGTCTTACATGATGCAATGCTTTGTTGGATTTCTTAGACTCAACTTAAGATTGGATTTCCTATAGATGATATTAGCTTTGTTACAACATATTGTTTAGGTGTATTATCATATTTTTAAAATAAAGAGAGTATATTTCTTGCTTCTTTGTAGGTCTAGCTTGAAAAAAAAGCCAATTTGTCATCTCCATTTGCTTTATAAGTTTCATTATTACTCTATTTATTTTGTTGTTTCTAGTTAGGGTTCTACACAAATACACTTGCATATGAACAATCATTGTACCGGTAGGATGAATTCAGATTTTGTCATTTCCTAAGGACATTTTTTGGTTGAAATACTCAATTTGAGGACTGCTTGGCCAATATATTTTTGAGATTTATTAGACTTGTTCTAGCATTGGCTGGTTTGATTCTCATTTATTCAGCAAGATTGCCTCATATGAATGTAAGGTTGTAGATTTCTAGGTATAAAAGCCAGTGAGTTTTAATTTGTAGATGGGTTGCGGTCAATTACTATCTAAATAATTCCAAGGAATCATTTTATTTATTTTTATGACATGCCTAGGTATTGAATCAGTAAACAACTTAACTATTTTCCAATATCTCAACAATAAGTTTGTTGGTTAGTGCATCTAAAAAGAATAGGCACAATTATTTTACTGTCAGAAATAGTCATTAGAGGAAATTTGGGGTCTAAAATGGGCCTTATAACAAAACATGCCAAAATAAGTTTTTGTGAGTTGGAATTCAAGAACCAATAGAATTTCAATAAAATAAGTCAACCATAATGGTTGAATTGACATATTTGTCATTAAAAAAAACTACTTTTTTTGTTCGTATTTTCGACATATCTCATTGTGTTTTTACTCAAATTTCGATCGAGAGAGCTTGTTGGATGCGGAATTTGATTCCGCATCCAACTATTACCCATGCTGCATAATTTTGACGGACCCCGCTACCCCAAAAAGAAGAAATACCTGACAAAACGTGATGATGACATCATCATCACGTTTTGTCAGGTATTTATTATTTTTGGGGTAGAGAGGTCCATCAAAAGTATGCAGTGTGGGTACTCATTGGATGAGGAATCAAATTCCGCATCCAACGAGCTCTCCCAGTTGAAATTTGAGTAAAAACACAGGGAGATATGTCGAAAATACGAACACAAAAAGTAGTTTTTTTCTTTATTCCTCCAAAATTAATCAATATTATTTTATTATTTTAACTATTATTTTATTATTTTCCTTAGGAGGCACATTTTAGACCCCAAAATTCCTCTAATGCATGTCAAATATTGCATTTTTATAGACCTAACCAACAATCTGCTAATTTAATTTACTAATTTAATGGAAGGAAACTCTATATTCAATCAATAGTTTTGAAGCTCTGGTAACTGCAGTAGTACAAGTTTTGGCACCAAAGGAGAGCTAACATACAGATTTTGTCTCTAACTTCAAGAAAAAGACATCTTTCAGAGTAAACAAGAGAAATTTAGGAATAAGAATAAACACTTCTCTGCGATCAGTCATATATTTTAGGATTCTTCATCTTTGCTGCTTCATAAAAGAATTTATTAAAGAAAACAATATCAGTCATTCTCTTTCAAATTCTAGATTCTATCCTGGTTTTCTCTTCCTTAAAATATATATCAATCCTTTTGTTTTGCTTCATGATTATGTTGTAGTTTATTTCATATCTTTTATCTTTAGAAAGGATGTTTATCTTCTTGTTCATTGGCTTCTCCGCAGTTCATGTAAATTGGATATATGTCACTTAGTTCACTGGGTTCTCTGTAGTTTGTTGTTATTGGCTATTGATATTTTGTCCATTGAATTCCCTGGGGTTGAGTATAATTATTTCCTTTGTTAGCAAAGGGCATCGATTTCTTTTCGATTTCTACATTATGTGTAACCAAATACAATTCTCTGTATCATTGCAAAAGGGAGTCCATCACTATTTAGGGGTTTGAATTTTTATTTTCCTCTTGTAGCATGTTGATCTCGATCATCTTGTTCAGCTTCTAAAGTTTTTAGTGGACTATCCTTTTTAGATCCTTTCACATGGACATTGTTTGACACCATATCTCCAATCTTGCAGGAAGGTCATCAAGATATCCCTTTTATCTACCATGGGATTCCAGGATAAAAATTGCAAAGGGAGTAGCTAGAGGCCTGGATTATTTACACAAAAGGAAGTATGTTCATGGAAATATTAACCCAGTCAATATCCTCCTGGGGTTTGATATGGAGCCATGCATAGTATATTTTGGAGTAGACAAACTACTGGACACTGCCAATGTCAAGTATAGTAGCTCTACCATCCACATAAGGAACCTTGATGGTATATTTTGTGGGGTTAAGCGTTCCACTGGTTCCCGTGATAGCATGTAGACAACACCTGATTTGCTTGGAAGTCCAGGGACATCCAAGAACTTTGTATCTCCTTACTAGGCCCCGGAGGCATTGAAAACTCTTAAACCCAACCAAAAGTGGGATGTTTATTCCTTTGGGGTTATTTTCTTGGAGATTCTTACTGGGAAACCACCTTCAGATAAGGATTTTGTAGCATGGGGTCAAAACTTTGTCAATGACAAGCATCATGTTTTGCGCATCATAGATCCTACTCTTCAACCAGAGGTTGAAGGAAAGGAATAAATCTTAGGATCTGTGGGTTGCATTGAATTGTGCTTCTTCTTACCCACAAAAGAGACCATCAATGAAGGAGATATTGCATTTTCTAGAAAACATCCCATCATCCACAACAAATTAACCAATTCTTTCTGCCCATGTACCATCCTTACTTTGCCATAAGTTGGACTGAGATGAGGACTCACACCCACATTCCATTCAACAGCTCTACTTAGACATTGACATAACTCATATCGACACCTCCAAGTTTGGCACTCAGCAACAAACAAATTCTGCAGGTAACTCTGTTGCTTATAAATGGCTAGAGACTCAAAGATTTCAATATATTTAGAGTTGAAGTTGATGTTTGTAGCGAATCTTAGGGAACAAAATTAACTCAATTCTTATTAGGAATCCACATTCTCACAATTTTCTTGCAGCTCATTCTCAGTTTTTATGGAAAGGTGATAGATGGTGCATTATAGTTGCATTGGCAGGGAATGGATTTTATTTGCAGGTTGAAGCAAATCAAATTGATGAGAATTATTGTTGGAAATTGAATTTGTCGGTTCAAATATAGTTTGCATATACATAGCAGAAACTTCTTCTCTTTCTTCAGGTTAGAATATACAATATACATATAAATATGCTTTTTAGGAACAAATGATAACTAATGAAGACCATGAAAATGTTATATGGCTGCTTTCCTATAAAGACCATAAAATAAAGATAAGTGACCATGTACTTGTATTTATATTATATTCTTCCCGACATCTTCTTACTTAGCTGGAGAACAAGTGGCTGCAACATTTATATCAGTGTCTATGGAATGTTTTGTTGTTGTTATTGAACAGGTCCATCATACTATATTCCTCCCAAGTCATATTTTATTGATGACACTGTTGATTTCTTTTTAATGTTTGAGTACTGTATACATCATGATGACTACATTGATTACCTTACACTATTTGGATAATATATTACATCATAATATTGGATTGGATTGGTCGGAAACATTATATTGTAATGTTAGGATATATCATTAATTTAAATTATGATAAACTTATGCAAACCATTGTATATTATTTTAAATGCAAAGTGTTTGCTCTGTTGTCAATTGGTTAATAATAAACTAATGTACTCCACATTACACATTATTCTAAATGCAGATTGCTTGGTGTGGTAGTGTCAATTCATTTTGTGAGATGACTTATGGAAAATGATTAATAATTATGTGATAAAGTTAGTTTGTCTGATATAATTAACATAAAAGCTTTCATAATCTCTAAATTGACTTTCAAGTCCAAGGTGACTAGATTGATTAGATCATATATTTGACCACATTACATATAAGATTCCGAGTACATAGTCACATGGGTGATGAGTATTTGGAAAGTGATAGCTAAAATATTTATATAATGCATATCATTTGTATAGTAATTGGGTTGGGGTTGCTGTGAAAAGTGCACACCAAAAAGAAAATATATAATAATAGTTATGTCATTTCACAAGGTACTTCACTTTGTAAATTATAAAAAAGGTTGATATAATTATAGAATACAAAGAATCCATAAAATATTATAGAATTTAGTATTTGTAAATAGAATACAAGTCATCTTGAGGAGATATGGTTGCCAAGACAGACCCATAATATCCTACCTGCTCTTGGCCAAATTCAGTTTTCTATGCGATATTGGCAACAGGACAAGTCACATAGCTAGAAAATGGAAGTATCTGATCAGTCAAAGTTTAATTCAGACTAGTCAAATAAAAGATAGAATAGGTAACCTTGTATCAGATTTACTGCTGTACATTTTGGAGACATTTCATTAAAAATTAAATTAATATCTCTCTTGGAATACCTTGCTTACGACTAAATAATAATTACTTAGAGATTTTGCAAATTTCTTGTACTTGAATCTTGTGCAATTGCTGAAATGTGTATATTCTGGAATTTTGTATGCTTTCTATAGCCGAATCTTGTTAAGGTATGTGTTTAACGACAATAGAAATTGTACAATTTGCAGGAAGAACGTTAGCCTTATCAAGAACTATGTTTAACAAGAATATACATTGCAAAATTTGCAGGAAGAATCTAAGGAAGTGTCCAATGTTTCATCTTCAAAGGATGATATCTCTCACTATCAGCCCTTGGAACAACTGGAAAAATTGGTGAGACAATTAGGGGGTGTCAAATTTCTCATTCCCAATCTAAGCATGATTGCAAAAATGCCAAAGCTGCAGAAGGAGGCTTAAACCAAAAAAATTTACATCATCCATATAGTGGAACTATTTGTATGTTTTAAATTTTGTTCTAGTTTGTCACAGTGTGGTCACCTCCAGCAGGTCATTTGTAATATACAACACGCATGCCTCTGCTTTCATTTGATCATGATCTTGGTCCACTTTGTTTCTTTTATATTCCCTAATTCCCAATCTTGTTTGAGAGGAAGACACCAGTTGGCTGCGGTTTCTTAAGAGCATTCACTTTTAAGTTTTTATTCTCATCCAGGGCTATTGTAAGAATTATGTATGCGATACAATTTTTCCTATATGTGATGTGTGTTCAATAAATAATGGAGTAGAGCCTATTTTCTTGCTATTTCATACAACACATTGACGTATTTTCTTCATCAAATATATTTCTCCCATGCAATGGCATGTTCACTGTATAATGTGATGCTATTTGAAAGTCTTTTTTGCTATTCTGTAAAACTGTTAATTCTTTGATTTTTTTTATAAATTAACTTTGTTCCATTTTTTTTTGTATTAATTGCAATCTTCCACTACCTCGTTTTAATGTTACATTTTTTTCTTCTTTTACCCTCTAACACTACCTTATCGGCGTATTATTGCACCTCCTTGGGGCAATGGCTAGTTTTTAAATCTTTTTATTCTTACTTAGTTAAAGTTTTATTAACAATGGAGGGGAGACATTGTAATACACAATAAGAAATATATTAATTAATGATAATCTTAAGTACAAATAACATGTCTTATATATAGAGATGAGAGATGGCTAAATGTAACTGATAGAGGTTGAGATACTATCTCAACCACACGCCAAATCAGGAGAGTATATCTGTCATATCAAACCTGTCATTATGCGATAAACATTAAATCTCTAACATCCTCCATTAATGTTTATCTCGTATTAAGAGTAGTCTTGGTCTTTGTTGAATGTTTCATCACTTTGGGATTTATCACAAACTTTTCTTGTACCAGTTGTACTTGCCAGTTCTCTAGGAATCAATTTCTGCGACATGGTTCATCAATGTTTTGGTCCTTCATATGCTGAGAATATTTTATCTCAACTTTCCCTTCAACTTCACATCAAGCCATAGCTTGACTGGCATCCATTCTCTGTATAAGAGGGATCACATGGTGCCATTTTGCACCATAACATGTATGCCTGAACATCTGAACAGGTCTTATAACAAACTAGGGAAATCAGCTTGCCAATGGCTAAGCTTTACCACATGGACCAATAATTATTCTGAGGTGTCGGGTACAACCAAACATGCACCCGTAAGGTACAACCATCATTCCAGATGCTTTTACTAAATACCCAATAACATTGCATAAGCATGACCAACATAACCCTTTACATATAAAGACAAATATAACTCCTTCATATCATTAAAAAATCACACAAATTGAACCAAAAAAAATTCAACTCAATCTTATTTTGTCACTGAGTGAGGGCCGGATCTTCAATCCTTGGCGGATGGGCGGATCCTCTCTCAGACGCAGATCGATGAATCCTCACTCAGGCACACACACATGTACAATGTCTACTCTCTCATGATCTTGGGCACTCCTGCGAGGGAGTTAGCTCCACACTAGCTCTGATACCATATTAACAATGGAGAGGAGACATTGTAATACACAATAAGAAATTTATTAATTAATGATAATCTCACATACAAATGATATGTCTCATATATAGAGATGAGAGATGGCTAAATGTAGCTGATAGAGGTTGAGCTACTATCTCAACCACACACCAAATCAGGAAAGTATATCTGTCATATCTAACCGGTCATCATAAGATAAACATTATCTCTAACAAGTTTAACTATTTCATACATTACAAAAACCATTAATATTTATAAGTTTAAATTTTATTTTATCTATATGAAACAATAATATATGATAGCTATGGATAAATTCATCTAGTAGATGACCTAAAATTATACAAATTTCACTTTGTGGGGAATTTTGACCATAAACGTTTTTCAAGACAATATTTTTGAAGAGCTAAAAATGCGACAAGCTTTATAAGAGATAATTTCCCTATGCTTCTTTTATAGATCTACAGCTTGATAACTATTTTTTTTAATATCAAATAGCACAATGAAACACGATGCTACAAATATTTTCTTCACAGCCATCTAAATTATTAGAAAATGAGTTTCAAATTTTGCTTCGATATCCATTTGCAAAGAGAGCTAAAATGAAAAGAATACTAGCCAAAGATCTCAAGTACAAAACAATGTTGAGAAAATTCTAAAATCACCAATTGCATATCGGCATCTCAAAAAAAATGAACATGATTTTACTATTTTGAAAGTAATAAAAAATGTATTTGCAATAATACGACAACTTGAATCACTTAAATTATTTTTAAGTAAAACTTAAATTATTTTTTACTTTTATTAATGTTGAACATCATTGGACTTCATTGTGCAATGCATTACAAGAAATAAACCTACTCACAATATATTTGAAGAAACTATTGATTCATTGATTAAAAAACATCATACAATTTGTAGTGGAGTTGATTAAAAAACGCCATGTAATTTGTACTCGCTACAATAGACATAAAATAACGACATTAAGAACTTTAATTTCAAATAATAGTGAATTTGTAGTCGCTACTATTGTTGCACACTGTTAAAGACTGGTGCATCAGTGAAGATGGACGTTGAAGCGAGGAACGATTTGCGGATTCTTACATTCGAAGTGAAATGGTTGCGATGTTCTGGTTGTGTTTTTCATTTAAGGAGGGGACTATTTTCTCTTTATTTTTGGCTGTTTTTTACTTATTTTTTATCATGAATCTTGAAGGAATTTTTAAAAAGTGTTAAAACATTGCTAGATTTTACAGAGTATAGGTGTTTGGGGTTTAAGTGTCATCGGATTTAGCTTAACAAACAAAAAAATATAAAATTTTGTGAGTTAAATTCACCAGATTCCAACTGAAAATAAATGAGAAAATCCAAATCGTCCCCAGTTAGACAGCTCCTTTTTCATTTCTTTACTGAGCTGCATTTCTTTGAGAGCTGTGTGGACTGCCTCATGATTTAGGAGACTACTCTAGTGACTACTCCGTATTGAAATCCTTCGGTGCTTCCAATGTTAAAGATCGTTTTGAAGCTGCGTGAAGAGAGGTGAAACCCTAATTTCACGTGGGTGATACGAAACCCTAATTTGATAGCTAGTACTATTTGCAAAATTTTTGGTATTGAACTATTACTTGGAATAGGGTTGTTTTGTGCTTGTATGTCGGTCTACAATCCCATGTGTTTTTATTTTTAATCATATCTTTCACATGTTTGACTGAAAACTCATGCTCTTATGACTTTATTGGATAACACATATTTGTATAACTATTTGTATTTATAAAAGATTTTGTTTGTAGAAATAGATTAGTTTCTGTAGAAAGACCATAGTGTTTGTAGAAATCGTATATTGCCTGAATAAATCTCATATAGTGAGCATAAATAGTAAAGAGAATTTTTGTACAATATTTATTTGAATTTGACAATTGTAGAAGATGCATTAATTGGATCCATATTTGGTGAGTTACCACCATGATTTGTGGACTGGAAATTTATGTAATAGTTACTTACTCTAATTACACTAAATTATTCCTAAAACCATGGAAATAAATTCTAAAGGAATACACCTTTGTCAGCTATAAATAAACTTTAGGAGTTCTTTAAAAGGTAGATATGGTAGTTTAAGAAACTCTAAGGTGATTCATATGGCCAAATTAAATGGGAATTGGCCCAGTAGATCCATGAGATTATAACCTAAGTCCCTAGGTAGGAGAATGAATCTATGGAGAGGGTTTTATGTTCAAACAATATTCACAAAGCTTTGGAAATCCTGTACACTCGAAACATTTGTTTTTAGCTTTGTATTTTATCTCTAATTTTTCCAAGCATCAATACTAGGATGGCATGCTCATTTGTGTGGGCTGATCTCTTGGTATTAGATGTTGAATTTTGGATATTTTTTAGAATATTTTAGATCCCACAACTAAATCTAGAAACACCACATAAATAAATTCCTACATAGACAATGGTTTACTATTTTGACTAAGGCACTCTCATATTTTGGAATGTAGGCCTACAATTTGGACATGATTTCAAGGTGACATAATTATACATGATCACCATTTCTTAGCAAAAGTGGATGTCCACTAAATGCCCAAAACTAGTTCTACAAAATAGGTGTGGACTTTGATCTAAAGAAGAGGACTTCCTAAAGTGCCACAAATTAATATAAATGGTTAAATCTACTAGCAAGTTCTAAAATATGAACAACTTCCCTTAAAGTGAAATTCTTGTCATGAGTATAAACGTTTTGCTAAAAACTACCCAATAATTTAACATGATCGATTTCTTTCAAAGAAGCCTTAGAAACCCTCTATTGAATTAGAGTAAAAAAGCAAACACCAATACATTTGAAGCCCTTGAAAATATAAAATACACACACAAAAAAAGGAAAGTGATGAGGTAGATAGGTAGAAATCATTTGAAAAAATTTAAGATGCAGCATAAATCCCCAATAGTCACTCAGACGTTCAAGAGGTTCTTCCTAGATGCAATAAAAAAAACATAGTAACAAAAGGTTCTTCCTAGATGCAATAAAAAAAACATAGTAACAGAGTCCCATAAATAAGTAAGCTCCCCTAAACTCTGAATGCCTCCTACATAAGCGCCTTAAGAAAGAGGGCATCATCCCTACTCTCAAGATGTTACAAATCTAGTTGAGAACATCTAGAAATCACAGTAGAGAATAATAAAGAACTAGGTTCCCAAACTTCACATACTATTTTTTTATGCAAGCTTTGCAAATAATTATATCCCTAAACCTTCCTCCTCAATTATGTATTGTCAAGTATTTTTTTTCTAATTAATATGTACAGCAATATACTTGCCAAATAAATAAGATGAGAGCTCGGCAAAGGTCACGGATAAATCAAATTTTGGGTGAAAATTTTGGTTGTTTTGAATTATTGGACGTATAAGTTACAATTAATCTCATTTTATTTTATATTAACATGTTTTCCAATTCCATAAGAACTTATGGTTAATACAAATCTTAATTAATATTATTATTTAAATAAAATAAAATAAAATAAATCAATGAGCATTCATTACTGTATGTGTTTTAAGTTAATCTTTGCTTGAAGGCTTTGTCTAAGAAGCAAAATGTTAAAAACTCATAGAGCATGTATATAAAAAATTTGTATAATTTGTCTTATAAGTAGAGTTTCATAATTTGTGTATGCATATACTTATTTTTCTTCATTTTTTTTCTTTTTACTTTTATGGCAAATAAGATATTATTTTTTAAATATATTAAAATCTTAAAATTATTAAAAAATAAAATTTAATAATCAAAATTATATAATTAAAATTAAATTATATAATTTTTAAATAATTTTCTTATATATAATTTAATTTTATAAATAACTTTCACTTTCCTTTTTATTAATTTGCTTGTTTCACTTTTCTTTTTATTATGGAAATATATATAATGATGATGATGGTTATTATGGAAATATATATATATATATATATATATAACCAATCATGATTTGCTTGTTTTACTTTCTTTTTTTATCATGGAAATGAGTATTCATTGTTGTATGTGTTTTAAGTTAATTTTTGCTTGGGCTTTCTCTAAAATCTTTACTATTAAAGATTCATTTATATATATAATTTGTTTTTATCGATAAAGTTTTATAAAATATATATCTAAAATTTGTCTTATCAATAGAGTTTTTCTTGATATATATATGGACTTATTTTGAATCTAAAATTCTTTATTTTTTAAAATAAGTTAAAATCTTAAAATAATTGGAAAAAGAAATATTACACTCCAAACTATATTATTGAAATTGAATTTAATTTTTTAATAAAATTTATATATAATCATTTAAATAACCAACCATGATTGGCTTGTTTCACTTTCTTTCCCAAATTAAAAGAAAGTTTGGTTGAGACTTGGACCTGACACTTGATTTGCTTGTTTCACTTTCTTTCCCAAATTAAAAGAAAGTCTGGTTGAGACTTGGACTGATTTGCTTGTTTCACTTTCTTTCCCAAATTAAAAGAAAGTTTGGTTGAGACTTGGACCTGACACTTTTGCAGTCCCTATTTTTGTTTTAATTATTGTAATATTCTATTTATGAGGTCGCAACCATATATAATATATAGTCTGGAAGGCATGACTACTTTTTAAATTAGTAAATAAACAAACAGTTAAATGTATATTAGTAAAAAATAATTAATATTTAAAAGATTTTATTTTTTTAATTAATAGCTATTAGATCTTTTAAAATTACGAATTAACAAAAAAATTAAATGTTGTTTTTAAGTTATAAATTTAGTACGGGATATAAAAAAAAATCTGAAATAAATGATTGATTATTATAAATTAAAAAAAACAAATTAAAAATTCATAAAATTTATAGGATAAGATATTTATATACTTCTGTGGACTGAATTAAACCATAAATTTAAAATTTTAGAGATATTTCGTTGTGACGACGGGAATAAGGGCCGCACAGGGATCTCCGCCATTTGAAAAGTATAAACTCGGCGCAGATCAGATATTGCTTGAAAACCTTCCGTTCGAATTTCCATGGCGATTCCGCTTGGACTCAGTTCGTTTCTCCAACCTCTTCTCGTTTTCGTAATTTCCTTATTCTTCATCCGACTGCTTTTCTGGAGGATCTCGTTCTACAGGAACCTCCCGCCAGGACCCCCGGCATGGCCGCTTGTAGGGAACCTCCTTCAGCTCAGATTTTCCGACGGCGGGTTCGAGAGGTCAGTGAAGAAATTTCATAAGAGATACGGCCCGATATTCACTCTGTGGCTCGGTTCCCGTCCTATGCTCATGATCGCTACCCGCGAGCTTGCCCACCAGGCGCTCATACAAAAGGGTTCCGTCTTCGCTGACCGCCCGCCCGCCCGCGGGTTGCGAAAAATTTTCACCAGCAATCAGCACAACATCAATTCGGCCGCCTACGGGCCGCTGTGGCGGAGCCTGCGCAGGAATTTGGTAAGCGAAGCCCTGAGCCCTTCGGCGATGAAGGCCTTCGGGGAGGTAAGGGAATGGGGCATAGGGCGCCTGGTGGAAAACCTGAGGAACGAGGCGGCTCGCAACGGGGGAACAGTGAGCGTTGTGGAGCAGTTTCGAACAGCGGTCTTATGCATCCTCCTGTCCATGTGCTTCGGCAGCAAGCCGGACGAGGAGACTGTGATTTCCGTGCAGGGCGTCATGCGGGAAATCCTCCTGAGCGGCGGGGGTCTGGACGAAGCCTTTCCGGGCTTCTTTTTACGGCGGCGCCGGGCACGGATGGCGGAGATCCGTCAGAGACAGCGGGAAACCCTGCTTCCTCTTATAAACAAGCGCCGCGATGCGCAGCCTCCATCCAGCGGGGCGTATGTGGACACGCTGCTCAATCTGACAGTGGACGGTGGCCGAAGCCTGGACGATGATGAGCTCGTGACACTCTGCTCGGAATTCGTCACCGCCGGCACCGACACGACCACGACATCCCTGCAATGGTTGATGGCGAATCTGGTGATCCGTGCAGATGTCCAGGCCAGATTATATGACGAGATCGTCGGCGTCACCGGGAGGGGGAAACCGGTGGCGGAAGACAATCTTCAGCGGATGCCTTATCTGGACGCCGTGGTGAAGGAAGCCCTGAGACGCCACCCTCCCGGGCACTTTGTCCTCCCCCACGCCGTCACTCGGCCCTGCGAGCTTGCCGGCTACGAGGTCCCCGCCAACGCGTCCGTCAATTTCTATTTGGCGGGCATGGGGATGGATCCTGGAGTGTGGAAGAACCCATCGGAATTCAGGCCGGAGCGGTTTACGGATGAGGGCGTAGAAGTGGATTTGACAGGGACGAAGGAGATAAAAATGATGCCGTTCGGCGCAGGGCGGAGGGTGTGTCCAGGCTTAGGGATGGCTATGCTCCATTTAAATCTCATCGTCGCTCGTCTTGTTCAGGAATTCGCGTGGGAATGCAAGCCGGGTGAGACGGTTGATCTGTCTGAGGTGCAGGAATTCACCACGGTTATGAAATATCCTCTGCAGGCTGTCATAAAGGATAGAGAGAAGGGCCAGGGTCATAAATAGAGTGTCGGAAGCTTAATAGAGGTAACAGGTTCGACTCTTAGTGCGTTCTGTAAATTGACTCTTAGTGCATTCTGTACTGAAAATTGAATATCGGATGCACATGCCCTTGTAAAAGCAATATTGACGTTTATAATGATATATATTTCTGCCCATTTCTCTCCCGTAAAAATTAATAAAAAGTTTGTTAAACTTAGAATATAGATGTTAATTGAAAAGCTTGGCACGCAGGTTCGTTCACACATGCATAACTTGGAAAATAAAAGAAAAATATCTTGCGATTTATGTAGCTGGATGATTAAACTCACCATATGTTCTAGGGTTGAAAATAAGCAATTCAATGCTTTAACAACACTGCATTAAATGCATTGTCACTTGTAAGTTAACCATCAAAGATGATGAGGAGATGTTTGTTTCCTCCTTCCTCTACAAATGGATCCACACATGAATTTATTTTTAGTTTCATTTTTATTAAATTTCCATCTTGTTCATTTTCTTAGTTGTAAAATTAGTTACTTGAGATTGCGATTTTGGAAATCCCAATTGTCTTTCGTCTTAAAATATGGTTTGTTAAGTTTGAGACAGACATGATGGTGTATTAGCTTCTTGGATAGCTAAGAGGATCAAGGGATGTTGAGTCGAGTAGGATGAGATAAATTGGTGGGTGCTGCTGAAGTGGGTGAAGGATGGCTTGATTGATAATGTGGTAGGCCAGAACTTCGTCATACATCAGGCAATCTGTTGTTTAATGGTTGGCTCAATGGAGGCAATGACATGTTATTGTCTAAGATTGGGTGGCAATGCAATATGTCAATTATCTATGGTGAAACAAGCACTTGAAATTTCACACAACTCTATGGTGTTTTGCTCGGGTTCACTTAGGCTAATTTCAATAAGACATAGTTTAGCTGATACTTGCTATTAATGGTCAAACTGAACTAACAAAGTCATTCTAGTTCTGCACTCGACCGAAGCTCCATCTTAATGGTTCAAAATATTATAGATCGATGGTCCAATCCTAAGTACTTCTCTTATTTGATGTCTAGCATGAACTCAATACTTTTACCTATGCCCCCACCATCATTTCAAACTAATTATATCCTTAAAAATCATAAGAAAAGAATATTTTTTTAATCGTAAAAACGAGAAAATAGAAACCATTACATCATATAAGACAAAAGAAAAGGCTGAAATTTTCCGGACAACCATCATTTCAAACTAATTATATCCTTAAAAATCATAAGAAAAGACTATTTTTTTAATCGTAAAAACAGAAAATAGAAACCATTGCAACATATAAAACAAAAGAAAATGCTGAATTTTTTGATCATAAAAATATGTAAAAACTGAAAATCATAAGAATAACAATTATGTCAATATAGGGCTAAAATTTATGAGAAAAAATGAAGCTCATATAAATAACACAATTTTACATGAATATCAATAAAATGAAATTGAAATCATTAAACTATATTTATGAACCATATTACCATCGAAAACAATTTTCACAAAATTTTAAATTTAAATAATTTTAGTTAAAGATGAAAGCATCATAGTTGGCATTATTTTAGGGTCACTATACTTTGCCTAAGAAAACCTTAGCTGCTATCGTTTACCAATAACTTTTTTTTTCCAACCCAAATGATGATCGTTTCCCAATAACTTTATTTTTTCGACCCAAATGATGATAAAGCTAATCGTAACTTTATTTATTTCAACCCAGTTGATGCTAAGGTTTTTTTTTTTCAGAAAGAAAAAAGCCTCTCCTTGTTATTCTTAGAAGAATCAAAGGTCATCTTTACAAACATCCCGCACTTGGGTTACACCTCGACACAGCCCATAGGAAATATGCCAGGGGGAAAGGCATCACAACAACTAAAAATATCCCATCAGAAAACTATCTCATCATAAGAGGACTGTCAACTCGTCCGCATCTACCAAGTGCCAAGAGGCACTGAACAACATTCTAAAAGTGAGCACTCATACAATCAAGACAGAACTAAGGGAGAATCACCTTTTAACAATTTCAGTAGAGCTGAAAAGTGTCCTGAGATACCAATTGGTTCTCAAAATATTCCATATAACTGCCTTTCCCCTGAGGAAAGGAGAGTGCATCTTTAGAGAGACGGTCAGCCAACCGATTGTGCTCTCGATAAATGTGGGTGAAAGACAAATCCTGGAAGCTAGAAAATAGCTTTTTTGTCTCCTTGCACCAATGAACCAGATCAGTCGGGGAGAGAGCAGTCGATCCCTTTGCCCAGTTGATGATCACTTGTGAATCACCAAATACCTGGGATAGGGGCATCTCCATCATTTGGGAGGAAAGAAAAAGTGCCCATAAGCAGAGCAATTCCGCTTTGGTGTTGGTGCCATGTTCGACCCCCAGCGAGAACTCCAAATAGTGGTGATCATTTAGATGTATGCAAAAACCCACACCAGCCAACATACAATTTGATGCGCCATCAAAGAAACCATAGGGATAAATCTTGGATGGGGGCTTCCCCACAATTCTGCAAATTTGTTTTCCTGTGGCAGTCGAAAGGGGGAGAGCATGAACAGTAGTTATAATTTGCCGGACAATACTGAAGATGTTCCTGCCTTTGCCTTCAAAGATTACCTGATTGCGTGCCTTCCATATAATCCACATCATGTGGAAAGGGAGCATTTGGAGAGACGAGCTCTTAGGTAGCTTCCCCAGCCAAACAATTAACATATCACTGAGAGTAACATAAGGAGAACATACATGAATATTGAAATGCTCGCAAACCTGTTCAGCCACTGTTTTCCAGACAGCGCACACAGAGAAAAGGTGCTCAACAGTCTCTCCATCTGCGTAGCATAGAACACATACATGCCTGGCCCATTTTTCCTTTTTTCTGCAAATTTTCCCAGGTAAGGACTCTGTTTCGAAGTGCTACTTATGTAACATGAAATTTTAATTGGGAGGGCTTTGTTCCATAAAAAGGTGTCCACAGGATTTGATACGGGGTCCGAGGAAGAGTTTACAATACAGTCGTATGCATTCCTGGCAGAGATGGAGCCCGAATTGATGCTAAGGTTAGTAAATATCCTAAACATCATGCAAGTATATTAAAGTTTATTAATATGGAGAGTTCTTATTAATAAAATATCTTCTACATTTCTTTTAAAGATACTTAGCATTGTAAAAAGGCATTACAGTAGTCTATGGTACTGTAAGTATACAATTTTTTCAAAGATAGTTAGAATGGTAAAAAGGTGTAAAAGGCATTACTATTTATGGTACATACTATAAGTATGTAAGAGCAAATTTAACTTTAATTTAAATGAATAATAAGTTAATATGTATATAAATATATTAAAAAAATTAATTTTAATGTGAATATATATATATATATATATATATATATTTTTTTTATTTATTTATTTAAAAAAATTAGTATCAATTTTCTTAGTCGATTCTACAATTTAATCCATAAACATAAATCATATTGCAAATATTTTTTTTAATATAACATTATATCTCTCATATACAACTTTTAATGATTCTTTTACTTGCAATATGATATAACCCATTAGAAAGAAATCATATCATAACCCATACATATATATATAAATCAATACTACTCTATAAGACAAATTAATAAATATACATTAAAATTGTGTGGATAACCTACATTTATTGTTCTTTTTCCTTTGTCCTATTAAAAATAAAACTTGACCTTTTGAGTGGAGACAATATTACTTTGGTTTGTTATGTCTCACGGAGCTACTAAGGACAATATAGTTTTGAGGAAAGTGGTATTAACACAGGGGATTCACTTTGTTGGGTAATATCTTATCATGTTCATTTATAAAGAGGGGGTTTTAATTATGAAAAAAAGATAAATATATTGTAGGTATTAGGTGGGTGGAGAGTAGAGTATGGGGGTTTTTAGGTATTAAGGGGGTATAAAAAAGGGTTTGTAGTAATAAAAGTGAATATATCATTAAAATAAGGTTTTTTAATTCAAAATATCAATTTTTTTTTTATAGGTAATTATCAATATCTAATGAAATTAGGGGTATTCTTTAATGTCCCATGAATGAAGGCGCTATGACATAGTTTCACTTAGTGAAGACCCCATGGGTATTAGTTGATGTAGGTGGGAGTAATTTTTTTGTATTTCCAAAGTCTATGCTGTGTATGTAATTTTTGTATTATTGTATTAACCATTCTTTTTAAATTAGATTGGTTCTTATGGATGATCTCATCCTCATAGAATGGTGCCTAGGAAGTGACAGCAAGATGAGATCATTCTGCAGATGACCTCATAGAATAGTGCCTAAAAAGTGGTAGCAAGATAAGATCATCATGCATTTATTATTTTAATTATCTGTGAAGCAGCTAATACCCAAATGAAATCAACACAAATGATTTAATACCAAGACACGGACACAAAATCATTGTTGATAAATTCAAAAAGTATAATCATAAAGATAATTACACTTAACCATATAGAACTAAGTTCAATTATTGGATCTAACTAGGCTAGGTAGCTTTCCAACTAGGCCATAGATTCCTCATTGTTCTTCTCTTTTAATTCTCCATTAGTTATGATAATTTACCAACCATTTTATATTTCTACTCCGTTCTTTTATTTCTCTTATATATCAATACAATTACTTAAATTTTGATATAATTTTCCTTTTTTTTAAACCTTATATACATACTTTGTATACTTTTGGCTTTCCCATACTTTTTAGGGTTAAACCTCCATATACAATGTTCTAGATCATGTCAACCTTAGGATCTCTAAATGGCCCTTAGAGTCAATTAGGGTGAGTTAGGACCATGATTTGTGGACTAGAAACTCATGCACTACTCACTAACTTGAATTACACACAAACATTCCTAAAATCATGGAAAGAATCTGGGTGTGTGCAAGAAGTTGAGGGACCTCTTAGATGCAAACTCACTTTTTAGGAACACGCTTAGAAAAAGAACGCGCTCCTCTTCCATAGCACTTGGAA
>LPNX010855339.1:0-17514 GCA_001517045.1 Pseudotsuga menziesii
AGCGTGAAAGGAAGTCCCCTTTGTCGAAAAGATATCCTACACATGCTGGTAAATATATCGTCAAATTAAATTATTTGTAATGTTTTTTATTAATTATAATTACTTAAATATGGATGTGGCATTGAATCTTGTTGCAACAGTTGGAATCGAAGAGTCCGTTAAGGAGGTTCTTGCTCTTTTGGAATGTGAAAGTGAAGAAAAGGCCGTCACAGTTATCATCCATGGTTTTGGAGGAATGGGGAAGACCACCCTCGCAGATGCGGTCTTCTCAAAAATTGGAGGATGTAAATATTCAGAAGTTCAACTGTTTAAAGATATAGATTCAATACCTGATATAATAGATTTACAAACAAAACTATTAAAACACTTGATGGGACCTAAAGCGACTGTTCCGGAAATTACGAAGTATCAAGATGGACAGCGAGAGCTGGAAGTCGTGTTAAAGGAAGTGCATGCGTTCATTTATATTGATAACGTTTTGGAGAGAGATGAGCTCAAAAAGGTTTTGCCAGAGGATATGTGTACAGCAAAGAAGGTGAGATTGCTCGTCACTGCGCGTGACCAAAATGTGAAACTTACATGCCCAAGGTCTAGCATTCACAAAATATATAGTTTGAAGGGCATTCACAGTGCAGGAGCATTGCGTATTTTAAAAGAGGAGATAAAGAAAGGAATAAATGATAGTGAATTCAATGAAATAGTAAGAATATGTGGTGAAATCCCACTGATGTTAACATTGGCAGCAGCATTCATAGGTCGCGCTGATGATAAACGGAAAGCTTATGATAGACTGATGCAGGGCAAATGGGAGAATGAAAACTTTAACGCGATGCGCTTAGCCTTTGCTTACGACGCTATTCCTAATAATTGCAAAGACCCATTTCTGGATATCTGCTCATATTTCAAAGGATGGGATTGGGATACAGTGGCAAATATTGTGGGAGAGGAGGCACTGGAAAGTTTGGCTAGCAGAGCACTCGTTACTAAAGACGCAAAGGGGCTTGCAAGTGTACACGATGTCATCTTAAAACTTGCATGTCAAAAGTCGAGGGAAGAGTCGCAAGGAAAGGAAGTGAGATTGACATTCACGACTGAAGCTGAACTCGATGACTTCAAGGTAATAACTAATAAGTGTATGAAAATAAACAGTTATATAAATGTAAATGTTTGCTTATAGATTAAGCAATCTATAAACCAAATGAAATTTATTTATACTTTATAATGGGATGCAAGATGTTTGTTTTGGTTTTCAATTAATTTTACTTCCTAATGGGATGCAGGGCACACAGGGCATTAAAGGCATATGGGTGAGTGAATATATGGAAAATGCGGATATATCTTCTTCAACACTAGACAGCATGTCTAGTTCATTGAGGGTTCTTCAACTTGGAAATGTGAAAAATGTGAGTGGTAAGTGCACTGAAAAATTTGAAAAGTTGGTATTTTTTAAAGCTGAAATTACGCAGCTTCCATTTGATGTGTCGAAATCAGAGCAGTTGAGATACTTCTGTTACAAATCTGAGGAGATGAAGCCACTGCCTAAGGCAAGTGATTTTATTTCTCCATTCAATTTTCTTGAAACATAATTAGAATCCATGTAAGAAATTGTTTTAGTGATTACATATAGTTGCCACATATCATTTACATAACTTGCACATGCCTTTGCAGATGCCATCAAGTTTGAGACACGTGGAAATTAGTGAACGTTTTGATTCCCATGACTTTCAAATCTCGTCCATGGCTCTTCAACAACTTCGAGAATTGCGAATACTAAGATTTATTTCGTTAAAATCAAAAGAGCTGCCTGAAGACTTGGGTGACCTAGTAAATCATTTGCAAGTACTGTCTCTCTTTGAATGCATGTCCATAGAGAAACTACCAGAATCAATTTCAAGGCTCAAGTATTTACGGATATTGACAATAAATAGTTGTAGAAATTTCAGGGAGTTGCCTGGAAATATCGGATTGTTGAGTTCTCTACAAGAACTCACTTTGAAAAGCTGCAATAATTTGAGCGAGTTGCCAGCAAATATCGTATTGTTGAGTTCTCTACAAAAACTCAGTTTGGAAAGCTGCAATAATTTAACAAAACTTCCAAATAGTGTTGAGAACCTGACATCATTGACATTATTGAATCTAAATGAGTGCAAGCGCCTATCAAATCTCCCCGCTGACTTAGGAAGCTTAACACGCCTTGTTGAACTAAATTTAAATAAATGTAACAATCTAGAGAGTATTCCAGAAAGCATTAGAGAGTTGAAGCCCTACCCCTTGTCACTGGGACTTACTCTAAAAGAACTACCCCTTGGGTTTTGTAACCTCTCCTTTATCACAAGTCTTTCATTGGCATCGAGTACTCATTTAAAGAAGCTTCCAGATGGATTTGGTCAATTAGCAAGTTTAAGTGTGCTGGATCTCAAATGGTGTACCAGACTAAAGAAACTTCCAGGTAGATTTGGTCAATTAGCAAGTTTAAGAGTGCTGGATCTAGAAGGGTGTACCGGACTAAAGAAACTTCCAAAGGGTTTTGGTCAACTCAAATATTTGGAGAAGTTGGTTCTTAAAGATTGCTACCACCTTGAAGAGTTATGCAATGATTTCCATTGCCTCCCATCATTGCAAGATCTAGATCTCTCTAACTGTCATAGATTAGACAAACTCTCTGAAGATTTCCATAGGCTAGCCTCATTGCAACATCTAAATTTAAGATCTTGCAAGAGGCTAAAAGGGAAATGGATGGACCACGTGGAAAAGATGATGTTACGAGTTGTGGAAATCGATGAAAGCAAACACTTGGTTACGAGTTGTGGAAATCGATGTTACGACTTGGAAATCGATGAAAGCAAACACTTGGCTGAAATTCAAAGAGATGGTGATCCATCATGCTCTTTTAGTATTTATTCACAGCAGGTGATCATATGCTTCACCCACTGATTATGTTATTGCTTGTATTATGTTAAATTTTGTAATAAACATAGGTCAATGTTGTCATAAAGCTAATAATAAATTTATATTACAACTATTTTTTTTCTGATCACAAGCATTTCTTTTTCTTTTCAGACCTTGTTAATTTCTAAGGGTCAAAGGGAGACTACAGAAGAAGAAATTTTATCGAAATTAGATCGCCTGCTCGCTGATGGACAAGGAGAGCCATTCCGTATATCTGATCTTCGACCAAACACCATCTTCATATGTCAGATCGATGAACAAGTACTTCCCCAGGATCATTTCCTGCCGTACTTACTAGAGGAAACGACAGATGAAATGGAAAAAAAAATAGAAATAATTTATTTGGGTCCAAATGTTCGTTACTTCTCCAAGAAAGTCAAGGATAGAATAATTTGGTGCCACGTGTCCACCTGTCGTGTTCGTGAGGTGTTCGAAACTGTATGCTCAACATTAGACACACCGCGTGCTCGTGAGGTGTTCGTAAATGCATGCTCAAGATTAGTTGGGAACAGAGAAAGATACATGGGAAGCTTGGGGTATCTTGAGATGGTGGAGGATGGTAATGGTGACAAATGTTGGAAATGTTTGACAGAGAGTGAATTGGAGGAAGCAGTGCTGGGTAATTGTAGGAGATACTTACGGTTGAAGAAACTTGTAGAAACAACTCAGAATAGTAATGTAGAGTTGTTAACAGAATTGTTTGCACCAGAGCCGCACCAAACCACTCACGTTTTTCAAAAGAATTATTCATCACAACAGGTATTAACTTTTGACTTTTTCAACTTTAGTTCGCTCACGTTTTCAAAGAATTGGGTTCCCCTCCCTGATTGCAATATCACTTTCAGGGAGTATCAGAGAAATCCTTCTTTCGTCGTTGGTAGTTGTATATATACAACAATGTTAGGTCCTTATAGCACTAACCAGCAGTGTAAGGTTGTAATGTAACAGGCTTCAGGTACTTTGCCCCCCAAAATCAGTTCATTGGTATCTACAGATGAATATCCATCTCAACAGGTATTCAGGTTTTGACTTCTCTTACTAATTTCATTTGTCTATTTTCATAAAAAATAATTTTCAACTTCATTTTGTTGACTCCGCTTGTTTATTTTGTTGACTCCGCTCGTTTATTTTGTTGGCATGACCATTAAAGGGTCAAACTGAAAGCTCCGAACACTTTACCTGTGGAGTCGACGAATTGAAAGGAAAAACTATTCTTTTAGAGATGAGGCCTCACGACTTGTCTGATGACATTCGCTTTAAGACTTTGAAGGAAATGTATGATGTTGGGATGAAAGAAAAACTTGATCTTGAAATTATATCAATTCCAACTGTGAAATTGGATGCATATACATATAATGAGTTTTCAAAAAAAATTCCTTGGTTAGTTGTTAAAAATTCATGGACGGTGATAACAAGAGCAGTAAAATTTTTTCTCATTAAACAATGTGGATGGGAAAAAAGTGATGAATGTGAAACATGGTATCCAAGCATATGTTGGATTATAGATCCTTCTGGGAAAATTACCACTTATAGCTCATCTATAATCTCTATGCCTACGTGGAATAAGCTAGAGGCGGTTAAAGTTATTTATAACCATTTAGAAAGTGTATCCTATCAGCTTAGGTGGGGGCCAAAAGCTTGTCCTCTACTATATGAGAAGGAAATTGAAAAATTAAGAGAAGAAGAATGGAAACAGCTCAAGAGTATGTCTAATTTAGTAGAGTTTCTTTTCCACCATTTGGAAAATGGATCGAGTGAGGTAAGTGATTTTGTTTTGTTATTTTGGTAAAATGATATAAATTAAAGTGAAAATGTTGATTTTTAAAATTTTTTTTGTGTGTGTTTTTTAGCAGGAGAAAAAAATATTGTTCCATAAAAAAATTATATGTTTATATAGCGGGATGAGTACGGCTTTTCTTTTTGATCTTTTTCATGACATGGCCGAGAGAGATAATGTTCACATTATTCATATTCCTGTATATGGTGGTGAAAACATGCATTGTTTCCCGGTCAGTGACACTATTCCTAAGTGGTTCTATTATCCGAAGGAAAGGACAAATCGGATGGATAAGATGCTAACTCTACGGGGGCATGAAGCTTTGCGATTTTGGATGCGTATTCGTCAGTTAAAAGACGCGATTAAAGAAATGGACGAGAGCGACAAGCAATTGTCGGAACTGTCGCAATTGTCGGAACTGAAAAGTTTTTTACATAATTTTCAATTCCCAGATGACGAGTACAAAAGAGATTCGCTCTACTTTCAAGCTAAGGACTATGTAGCAAAGAGCTTCATTACCTTCGTGAATAAAGATGGAAAAATGATTGCAACTTGTGAAGCTAAGGACTATGTAGCAAAGAGCTTCATTACCTTCGTGAATAAAGATGGAAAAATGATTGCAACTTGTGAAGGAGAAATTTTAAAGCGGTTACAGGAAAACAATAAATTATATGGATTGATTGAAAGATTAGTGAAGGATTTAAATGAAAGACATGAGGAGGACTCTAGTATCTCCCAGAACATGCAAACAGCAGTTGCTGCAGTTGAACAACAAAATGTTGATGCGGATCTTAACCTTGATAGCTTGAGGGAGTACATATATGACCTTTTAGAAGTGGAGCAACTGCATCAATTTTTCAAATTCAAGGTACTGAATTTTGTGAATCATTTTTTTTCCGTTTCTTTGTCTACATGAGGTGATTCTTTTTATACGAACATTTTTCCTTATTTTTTCCTTATAGGAAGGGAAAAAGTGGTCACGGCCAAAGGCGATTTGGCCGACTTCAAAAGGCTTCCGCATGTTAAAGGATTTCCTGGCAAAGGGATTAAACGTTGATTGGGTTGTGCGTATTGAAACCTACAAACCATTAATTGATTGTTTTCTAAATTTAACACGAATTCATTTAATGAAATATTTAATCTAAATACTTCTTTAATGGTTTTTCAGAAAGATATAATTTGGGGTGATGAAGAAGAAAAGTGGAAGACCGTCACTAAGAGGCTCCTAAAGGATATAGATGAGACACAGTGGGCTGCTGCACGACTTTTGATGGTTGCAGACGTTTTGGAGAGATTTGATACAGTTTCGGCCAACCGAAACTTGTGCCTCTTTCTTTTGGACGAAATGTATAGAATGGCAGTAGATCTTAACAAGTTTGAAAGTCGTCGCCCGCCATGGATGAAGCGTGAAGCAACGGGATCGACAGTGATAGGCTCCATTATGTGCTGTGCTCAAATAGATCCTCAAATAGATCCTTCCAAATTTGCCATGTGAGTACAAGTCCTGGGTGCCATCCCAAACAGTTCAGTGTAGATAAAAGGTTACGAGTATGTACGGGGGAGGCTTCTTTGTTCTATGCATTTATTAAAAATTATAGAACAGAGAAGGCCGCCTCCACTTTTATGTTGAAAGTATAGCCCGGTGAAGATAAATTTCTCGAACTCGCATTATCTAATTAGATCTATAAAAATAAAGGCCGCTTCCACTTTTATGTTGAAAGTGAGACCGGTGAAAAAATAAATTTCTCACACAGCTCGTATTATCTAATTAAATCTGAAAAAGTAAATAAATATCTTAATAGAAGTTTACTATTGTCAGGTTTGAAGACGAGCCCATCGACGAGAAAATGCTCAGGGCATTTCTAGGAGAATTAAAATGGAAGCGGGAAATGGTCGACTCAGACAGCGAAGACGACGAACCTGATTGTGACAGATACTACTTAAAGTCCGACTTCATCATCGAAAGGAAAGATGAAGGTGGGTCGTCTTCAGAAGATGAAAGTGGGGCATCTTCTGAGAAGAAGAGTGCGTAGCATCTTCTTCCTCTGTTTCAGCTGCAAATAATCCACACGACAATAGCGCCTCTTCTTGATTGATTGGGGAAGGGGATATGACATCCCTCTGCCCTGTCACATCACCAGATCTGATCAGAATGGCTGCACTGTCAAGTCTATGTTAATCGGCTATGTTGAATTAGTTTAATTGTTTGTATCTTAATCAGATATTTTAATTTTAATTTGTACCTTTGTATGCTCTGTATTTTAATCTTTCTTCAGAACTCGATTGAGTTCATTGAAATTGACACCTGAACTATTTACTGCTGCAGATTTGTCAACGGCATGAGTAATCGTAATTATTTGTTCTAATCGTTTCTGCAATCCATAAAATTTTTGACACGACATTGATATGTAGATTGATAATGTGGAGTACCTGAGTAAAGACCGCATCTTACCATGATTGCCTAAATGCTCTAACGAGTGCAGGAGATGTCAAACGACATTGATATGTAGACAACATCTTACCATGATTGCCTGAATGCTCTTATGAGTGCAGGAGATGTCAAACGACATTGATATGTAGATTTATAATGTGGAGTACCTAAGTAAAGACTACATCTTACCATGATTGCCTGAATGCTCTTATGAGTGCAGGAGATGTCAAATGAATATGTGAAACTGATCTTGGATTGATAACTCAATGTTATTTTACAAAGCATATGTATAAAGTCAACAAGCAATACTGGCCAATGTGCCCTTAAAGATTAATGTAAAGGTAAGCTTTGTAGTATTCAAGTAAACTAAGAGAGGCTTGTGTACCACGTGTGCTACGTGTGCTGGATATATGTTTAATCACAGGCCGCAAAATAAAGTATGTTCACTGTTTATGAAGGCCTCGATGGTAGTAGGATATTTCAATGTTGTTGTTCACCCATTGTATGTTGTTTCTTTGTGGTCGTAGAAGCATTGTACATTTTGGATGCTGTAATTTACAAAGTTTAGTCAGCGGTATAGTAACCAGAATTTTTGGGAAGATGTATCTCATCCAGACAATGGGGAACTCCAACTCACCCCCACTGTAAAATCTAACATGTTTTAATATTAGCATTTTTGTTGCAATTTCCTGGTTAAATTGTTGCTTCTCAAGAAAAATCTAATGTGTTTTAATATTAGCATTTTTGTTTTAATTTCCAGTTTAAATTGATGCTGAACTCAGGTTGTTGCATCTCAAGATTAGCCAGAAGTCACAAAGTATGCACGCTTAGTATGTGCTCAGGCACACCGGCAAGACCTGATTCAAAATTTGTTTAAGACTTGGCAGGATCCTATGAGGGCACTGTATTTGGTGGCACGATAAGGTATGAACCTTTTTTCTTGCATTGCTAACCATGGAAAGCCAGTACAGATGCCACAAGAGATTAAAATAGTTAAATATATCTCTGATAGATATGATAGATAAGACTAGGCTTGTACAGATATGATTATTACTTAGCAAGCATTTAGGTGTTAATCACGGGAGAATAAAAAAGTAATTGAAGTTTCATGGTGGCAGGGAGCTCTTCTTAATTTCTTTTCAAAAAGCAACCAGATAGAAGCTTTTAATAATCATATTTTACAGGTATGTGTACCTAGTTGTTATTACTTGATAATGCTTGCTAGTATTTCAACAAACAATAATCTGCACAATTTTGTGCAACAGAGATGGTGTGAGTGACTGCCTCTTTTATCAAGTACTCTTATATGAACTGGATGCAATCCGCAAGGTATATGTTTTCTAAGGCCTTTCTTTTGTTTACTTTTCCAATCTCTAATGTGCATTCATGCTTCCTGGGTGATTGTATGTCAACTCATTCCTCAGGGAAATTTTTCCAGGCTTGTGCATCAATTGAGCCAAATTATGAGCCTCCTGTGATATTTTACTTCAGAAGTGCCACTATGGAGAATGCATTAAGATCTCCATTATGCTTGTCTAAACTGTGTAAGAGTCTTGAATGTTTTCTTGTCTACACAGGAAAAAGAGGCTGATTCATAAGAATGCCATGGCAGATAACAAGAGGCTCTAAGTGCCTTGAAAAGGATAAGCATGAATAACATTCCTGCTGATGAATATGTCAATATTAAGGATGACCACATTATTCATTTTGTTAACCAAAGGGTAATGCCTTGAGCCGGTTTAATTAATTCAGACAGACTTATTTTTACTGTTTGCTGACAATTCTATCAATCATTTTTTTCGTTTGCCTATCCCAACCTACCAGCTATTTCTTGTTACTAGTTGATGGCCCAAAAATTACTTCAGCAAAGTGTTTGATGATAAAGATTTTAGTTTGTAAACATTTTCTAATTACTAGTCCACAGTCCTGGCTTCTATTGTATGGGTGGTTATTGGGTCGTCACAAACAAAAAGTAAGCTCTCATAAGCTAAACTTTGACTTCCTATTCCCGAATCCCCGGTTATTTCTGTGTGATAATATTAGCTTGAATGTGTGCTGGTGCCAATACATTTCCCTTACTTCTTTACTAGATTGTACACAGTTCTAAAGAATTGATTCTCTTTATTGACAATGGTCAACTTTTGATGCCTTGTAAACTGATGTTATTGTTTTCATTTTATTGCTTCAGAACTCGAAAGATCTTTTCCCTGGTTTCATCAACCCAACCTACTTGGTATGCCAGGGCACCCTTTATAATGCTTTGAAAATACATGTCTCTATATAAGAAATTATTGTTCCCATTTAACTTTATTTATTTATTTAATCTTACTTAGGTTAAGTGGAATATTGGATGCAGGGCCGGAGAATTTCGCTAATTTGAAAAAGATTGCACAGCAGCTTCAGAGACAGGAAACAAATTCTGCATAGGGAGGAAATGATGATGACGACGATGTTCCACAGCTTGTTGAAGGTCAGACATTTGAGAAAGCAGCTAAGAAAGACTCATCCTAATAGATTAGGAAGGAGCTGGAAGTGAGAAAGCTAGACTGAAGCTTTTATTAAATTATTAGTTGTCTTTACTATCACATCAATGGTATTCTAAACACTACATTTTCTTGTCCAACCAGAGTAATGAGAATCTAAACATAAGATTTATTGAAATCTTATTTCACTTCATTAGCTTACTAGATGGGATTGTAAGTTTTGTGTAGATTTTTAGGTAAGTTATCTTTGAATTTAATGCTTTGATTATCTATTTTATTTTCAGAATAAGTTGTTCCGCTAAGATGTTGTGTAGTCATATAGTTACCCTTCTTGCTGAGGTTCAATTCTAATTGTTGTGATCTGTATTTTTCAATTTGTTTAAATTGTAAGTTATCAAGATGTTCTAATTGTTGCCCACAATATATGTAACACCCCGGTTTTGACCCCATGGTATTTAATTGCATATGATCTGAATATTGTATTAAATCATGGTGTGGAGCTCAAGGGGGGCCCATCATGGGTTTAGTGTTTGATGTTTTCGGCGATTAAAATCGATGCCGATGGTTTATATGCTAGCGAGGCACAATGTGTTTTGAGACATCATGTAAAATGCAAATTAATAAAATACCACAACTAGCTATGCGTCGCAAAGTTAAAGAGACGGGGGCATTATTTCACAAGGAATAGGGAGGGGGAATTATTCAACCTTGAGCCATTGGGGAAAATCCAAATGTCTAAGGTAAAAGCTATAGAGTGGTCAACTACCCATTTTTGTCTTTTGTGTCTAGTCACCTCTAGGTTGGTGGAGAAAGTTATTTCCTTGGGATGGGGAAGGTATGGAGGTCAAATTCGAATTTGGAAGGTCACCCATTTTTGAAAAGTGTGTTTTTGACTTGTGGGGCAAGTAAATGCTCGAATGCATGCCCAAGCCATTATGCACCCATGCCTTTCATTTCCTCACCCATTCCATTCACGTGGAAGCTCTCTCAAGTAGCAGGAGGAGGATGGAGCTCTCTCCCTCCCGTTGGGATGTCGTTTCTCCATTTCTTCATGCCCATAAATTGGTTGGGGTTTTGCCGAGTGAATGTGCAACAATGATGGATGATTCGGGGGTTTCTAAGGGGCATTTTGTCCTCCTCACACAGTAGGAGCTTGCTGAGTAAGTACCTCCACGTTTTTCTGTTGGTTCTCTATCTCTGCATACCTAGATTTTCGTTTGTGGAGTTGTGCAGCGAATGGGAAGAGGAGACCCACGATTTGGGCATGGACGGGGGTCGTATTAGCCTCTACAATGCCTAGAAATGTTTGTGAGACCGGATTTTACTCACAGGGTGTTTTTCCCCAATTTTTACCAGTTTGTTCATGGTTGGAAAACTGTTTTTGGTTTGTTGTGCGTTTTCCTTCACATGGGCAGCCATTTCTTTCAATTTCCCCAGACTAGGAATTCGTTTTTGTAAAGATCGATGGGTGGGTTCCCTCCCCCACAATTTGGATGCATTTCCTCGTTGTTTCCAAGCTAGAAAACGTTTTGTGGTAAGGCTCGGCGAGTGGAAGAAGAGACCCATGTTTTCTTAGCTATTGCTGAGTTCATTTTAGCCATGTTAGGGCCAAAACGTCCCTGGAAATCAAAATTACTGTCAAGGGGTTGTTTTACCCTTGTTTCATTTTCCGTTCTGGTTCCTTGGAACGTTATGTTCATACCCAACGGTTGTGTAGGACTACGTTTGATTAAATGGGTTGACTGTGTGTTTGATGCAAGCGTGGCTGGGCTGGAAAGGTCCAAGGAACCCATGTATTGTTGGCTTGTTGCCTTAGTAGCCTGTAAAACCCAATTTCTTATTGGCTTGGTTGGGCAGTCTGTGAAACCTAACGGTGTGTTGGCTTGACTGTGGATGATTTGGTTTTGGGCTTTATGTGACCCTGTTATCTCCTTAGTGCCTTGTGGAATCATGCCCAGCTCGGGGGTGGAAGTGATGCTGAGAGATTGATGAGCACGCTAGCCTATGGTTGGGTGGAACGTTGCAACGACGTAGCTAGTTGTGGCCAACTTATTTTCCAGATAAGTATTCTCTTGTATTTAACTCTATAAATGTATTTCCATCGTAGATTATCATGAACATGTTAAATGCTTGAACAGGATGAACATTGCTTGTTTTTAATGAGTATGAACAGCATGTAGATTGCATGGTTTACACATCCATGTAGGTATTTATGATCAATGCATTTCAATTATTATGTTTTAATGTTCATGGGGCTATTTGTCTTGATTGATAGCAGCGGTGCGTTGGTCGCGTCCTCTCCATCGTCGGTATGAAGGGTGGGGACGTGACAATGTATTTTACAAAAAAATTAATATGGAAATTTATGCGTAGTTAATTCGTTTGGTATAATGAATCTTCGAACCCTCACATTCCTCCTTTGCAGGTTCGCAGAAAAGGTTCATCCACATCCTCCTTCGTGTGAAATGTTGGTGGTGTTGGTAGCAGTCGCTAAAACTGGCTGAGGTGGCTCAATGCTAGGGACATCTTCTTCCCTCACCCCTTTGTACAGAGGTGTAATGGTGGTGGGAATGAGGAATGGAGGAGCCTGAACCAAGTGTGGTGTCAAAACCGAGCTGGCATCCCGGGACCTGCCCCCTGTTGCACTCCAACTTCCACCGTCTACATGACCTGCCTGCCCATCCTTGCCAGCCATGCAGTTCCAGGAAAAGGTGTTCTCCAGAATGGTAAGCTGAGCATCCATTTCCACCATCTTCGCTTTCACTGCAAGGACTAAGTCATGTGCCTCCGCCCAATTGCTGAGCATATCTTCCATTAGATTTCCTAGCATGTTTTTAACGAGCCACTAGTGATTGATACGGTTCCCTTCCTTCTCGATTGCAAGATGCCGGTTCAACACTGTTCCTTCCCAATCATCTATGAAGAGACTGACCAAATTGAAGATTTGAGCTTCATAGCCTTCTTCCATCTACACACTGATCCCCCTTTGGGATTTCCCTCTTCCTGTGCTGGTGCATCATGGCGTTCCTCTTTTCCTAGACATGCTAGTAGGCCAATTGCTTGGGTGTTGCAGTAAGGGCTGATCGTTGCACAGAGAAGGATCAAAATGGTGGGTGCTCCCCAAGCAGTGAGAACCTGCCAAAAGAACATTACTTTGAGAATCAACTGACCAATGGAGAATGCTAGGTACCACCAGAATTGTGCACCCACTCCCAACGCCACCCTTAAGCTGAGACCAGGCTTCAATCCGTGCAGAGTAATCAATGAGTAGAGACATAGAATAACAAAGACCACCAAAGACAATTCCTCGGTTTTCCATGATGTTTCGCTTGATATCGCCACCCTGTTCAAACAATAATTGTGTACCAGCCTGCATTAAACTCTTATGATCTGCCATGAATGCACAGGAGGAGGACAGAAAGGCGTCAACCTACATCAAGATCCAGGAAATGACGGCCTTTCTCGTCCGCACACAAGAACTATCGTTGGATACCGTGAAGGTGGAGTTGGCTGACGTCCCTATTGCATGCCAGGTGCCCCGCGTAGGGCTTGCGGACTGAGGCACTTCACGCCGTCAGTCTGTCTCGCTAGCATTCACATCTAGGGAATTGATTAGCTATATGTTACTTATTGATGAAAACGACCATTTAGAGATGGGATAAATTTAGTCTTACCACTTGGCTTATGGGTCTATTCAGTCAAATTATTAACATTACTTTCGAATAGATAAAATCCATAGAGAGTCTCAATAAAAAAATTAGTCTCCCGAGTTAAACCCCAATGAGAGAGTTCCATGTTGTAAATATGAAACTGAACCTTTAAGAATGAAAAACCAATATTATCATTTAAGTTAATACTTTTAATACATTACTGAGATATGTTGTAAAATTATTATTGAGACTATGCTGAAGAATCTTAGTGAGAAATTTAGAAGCCTTCTCTTCCTAGTGGATTCATGCACAACTCGGGGGTGTCCTCTCGATTGGAAAACATACGCTAGACAGAGAGCTAGATGGTTGGGAGAAATGTTCAATTCAAGCCTTCAATTGTATCTTTCTACCTTAGTCAGATAAATATTCTCTTGACGCGTATGTTATCTTAGTTTGTTATGATTTTTGAAGAGCTAGCTAAGTTAATAAATTCTATAAGTTACTCTTATGTCGTCATGATAAATTTGTTAATTGATGCCAAGTTATCTAAATGCATATTTTGGTTATAATGAGTTATTGGAATGGATATAAGCTTATAATTGTTCTAACATCATATGAGATTGTAGTGTTCTTGAGGAAATATGCTAATATCTTCTTCAGTCACCTTTATTTGTACAAGGCCTCCCACTTCATATGAGCTCTACTTTTTTGTTATGTTAGTAATGGTAAATTGATGTCGAGTAATTCAATTATTATTATAAATGTAGTTTGTAATTATACTTACTATCATTTAAGAATGCATGGTTATGGTAGTAAGGTCTTGCCTTTTGATTGGACCTTATACTCAAGTGTGACTTGTACAATCCAAGTCCAAAAATATTTTAGAAGTTTCCTTTTACTGCGGGAATCCCAACTTCTTATGCATATTAACTATCATTTTTGAGAAATCTAAAAATGTGATCTTGGATCAATGTAATACCATCAAATCATAAATGGATGAAGAAAGCCATGACTGGCCAAAACTCATGGGCCAAAACTCATATCAGGAAATTACTTAGGATTACATTGGTAAAATATTAGTTTGAAATATGTTGATGTATATATATTTATATATAAATGTTATTTGTGCAAGCATAATAGGAAGGATAAATGTTGCGTGTATACCACTTTCTACAAAGGTTTACATTTAAGTGGATGGTTGCAAGAAAGAGATAGTTTGGTTGCAAAGAAAAGTTATTGATTGAGTATGCATCTCATGCTTCATTAACTAGGCACACATAATGAATATATTTTATAATATACACTTTCATGGATGAGTTTTCAAGTTTAAGATATAACTAACGAGCTAACCAAGTAGTTATAAGTGTTATCTTTCCAACTCATGTGAATGAAACCTGGAGGGAATGTACTTGGTTTTAATGATCGAGTAACCATTAAGACTAACTATTTTTTAAATTATACCCATATCCACGGATGGATGTTGAGGGTATCGGGTATGTTACAACGTTGGAATTGAGTTGAAAAGACGGTAAATTCATAGTGAAGAGGAGAGTCTCGTGCTTTAGTTGGAAGAACGACATTAGTTAAATGAAGGAAACAATTACCATTATATCCTCGTGTCTCATGTAAATTCTTGGTATATGTGATTCTTGGAGAGAACATGGTTAAATCTTTGGATATATTGCTTGTGCATGTTGGTGACGATGAAAATGCTTTGGAAGCCTTCATAATGGTGAATCTTTTTTAAACAATGCATTAGTATTGGATTTATTAAACTAAGCACACATATTGACCTTTGCAACCTCAGTATGAGAGTCATTGTAAATGTGTCTTTTGTAATGGTCATTGCAAAAGGGGAACTAGAGATGACTTCTAGGTAATTGTTTTTGTAACTTCTCTTAGGGTGCATGGTTGGTGTTAACCAACATCCTAAGATCAAAGGGGAAGTCTAAGGTTAGTAAGTTTATGGTAAGAGGTCAAATAGAAGTCATCAAGACCAGGTCATGGTGTATTGAAAGTGTCTTTTATGATGTGATTGGTCACATGTGAAATAGTTATTTGTTATAAGTTCTAGAGAAAGAGACATTGTATAGTGTTCTTTTTTGTTTTAACCAAATTGTAAATGACAGAAGTGTAAGAAGGGGTACCTCAAACTAGGAATAACTCTCACTTGCACTGAAATGCTCAAAACAATGTAGCTCTTGGGTAGAGGTGTGTGTTGGGAAATAACATTGAGTTACCTAACTTGATGTTGTAAGGATTCGTTGATAGTGGAATTAGGCACTCTAATAGTTGGAAAATTTATGTTACTGGTTATAGGCCATTGAAGACGGATATGAAGACAGCAATTATATGCATGAATCCTAAGGAACAAAAGGAATAATAATTCAACAAAAGAAAATTATTTTGGTCTAATTGTATTTGGGGCAAGGTTTAAATTTTGCATAAAGCAATTGGGCATATGGTTGTAATCCTATTCAAGCATTTGTACCCCTAGTTCGAAAATGTTGCATTAGACCCATGGTCCAATATTCAACAATGGTTATGTGGCATTAGACTCAAAATTGGAGGTTTGATGTTCATTATTTAGTTTTTATAAAGGCAAGGTTGTTCCCCAATATAAGGATTTGTTAACACTTGTGTGTTGGAGAGACATTCACTGCCTGTAGACTGCTAGCAATGGTGGACCATGTGTCTCTAAATCAAGTATGATTCAAGGAACAAAAACTCAATGTTAGGAATAACTCTCACTTGCAAAGAAATGGTCAAAACAATGTAGCTCTCAAGTAGAGGTATGTGTTTGGGAAATAACATTGAGTTACCTAAATTGATGTTGTAAGGATTCGTTGATAGTGGAATTATGCACTCTAATATTTGACAATTTTATGTTACAAGCCATTGAAAACAAATATGAAGACACCAATTATATGCATGAATCCAAAGGAACAAAAGGAAGAATAATTCAACAAAAGGAAATTATTTTGGTCTTATGGTATTTGGGGAAAGGTTTTTAAGTTTTGTATAAAGGAGTTGGGCGTATGGTTGTAATCCTATTCAAGCATTTGTACCCTTGGTTTGAAAATGTTGCATTAGACTCATGGTCCAATTTTCAACAATGGTTATTGGACAATCGACTCACAATTGGAGGTTTGAAGTTCATTGTCAAGAGTTTTTTTTAAGGTAAGGTCGTTACCCAATATAAGGATTTGTTAACACTTATGTGTTGGGTGATACATTCGTTTCCTGTAGACTACTAGCAATGTTGGACCATGTGTTTCTAAATAAAGTATGATTCAAGGAACAAAAAGCAATAGAGAGCAAGGTGCATTGGTTGCATTGATTAACTCTTGGAGATTGCTACCGGAGTTGGTTCCACATTTAAGGATTTTTCATCAAGGAGTTGAATGAACCATGTACATGAAGTACTTTCCTACTAGACTGAGGGTTATAATCGCTAGATACCCATGTATTCTGGTGGATGGTTGTTCCTTTATATGGGCTTTGACACTTTGGTGGAAACTCTATTCTCAAGGCACGTGATACAAGTACTAGGTTGTAAAAAATGAGTGCTTTGTACTGTGAGATCATCTTTAGTATTTGGAGAAGAATTCGGTAGATTAGAGAACAATGAATACTTTATTCGATAAAACAGGCACTCATGAAGGGGGAATTATCACGATAAAACAAGCACTCATGAAGGGGGAATTATCACAGTAGCTTATTTATACTTGTCTCGTGTGCTATTATTTAGTTACATAAATTTGTTATTGTATTTATGATTGACTAAAGTACATGAAGAAGCTTCTTAAGTGAATTTAGGATGAGAGCTAGATTAGCTCATAGTTTAGTGTGTGGTTGAGATATTCTCTCAACTAGTTATGATTGTGATAAAGTAGTGTGTATATCTTTATTCAAATCCTTCATTCACTTGTATATGTACACTTATATTGCTTAATAAAACAATCAATAAATGTTGAATAAAAGTTAATCCACCCATGGGCTCATACAATATTAGTGATATTGAGTACATGAATACATGCATATAGGACTTCTTAGTTGAGTAACTAATAGACATTGCCACACCTATGATCACAAAGCACATATGCATCATGAGAAGAACAATACTTTTATGATCCATTTCTCAATCTCCAACTCAAAATTTGTCCTTCAAATTCCAAGCCTTGAGTTGTGTTCTTTAGTATGTATAAGCTTATATTTATAATT
>LPNX010855339.1:19712-55156 GCA_001517045.1 Pseudotsuga menziesii
GGTAAATATTAATTGATTGGAGTGGTAGGCACGGCGTGGTATGAACGGGACAGAGTACTAAATGCAGATAAGGCGGGCACGCACGCGGCACAGCCATCCGACTTTATTTTTGTTTCTAGTAGGTGGTAAGGGTTAATAGGTGCCGTGCATTAGACAGTGTACACTGTATATAACACAAGTCTATATATGTATCTATTTGTCCAATGTACAGTAATATGATATATCCTTTTGCCGTGTGTCCTGATTCTCCAAACCTATCAGATTAAGCAATGATACCGGGTCCCGAGTCCCGACGAACAATACACTGCACAGTATACGATCCCGAATCGCGCATTTATTTCGCAGTGAATCAAATCTCGTAGTGGGTGATGGCAATAATTCACCATACCAAGTTCGAACCATCGAGTTACCTAACAAGATATTCAAAGTTCCCAACTTCCCCGTTCTAACCTAACCAAACCAAACCAAACCATCTTCTCTTCTGCTTTCACCATCATCCATCATCCGCACATGCCGCCATTGATGACAGAAAGACGGATGGATACCTACTCAACGCCGGCTAGCCCGTCAGTGCATCATGGTCAGTTAGCTGTCCACAGCTTTTGAAAACCTACTCACGTACTATTATGATTTCAAACGCCTATTCATCTTTGCCGAAGTCCGGCAGCCCGGCTAGCCATGAATTTCTCATTTTTAACGGTTTATGGCTCATTAATTTCGATGGTCAGTAGAGATGATGGTCTTAGGGCGTAACCACTTTAACCCTAGTTATAACTTGTGTTAACTCTAAGGGTTAGCTCAATTGGTGGAGGTCACGGGTTCGAGCCTTGAGTCCTCTGGGGTTAGGTCTTCTGTTAGGATGGCATGGGGTTTACCACCTCTATCATCCACGAATGCGGGAAAATATTGCTGGGTTTTCGTGGATCTTTCCATCTGGAAAAAAAAAAGTTGTGTTAGTTAATGGTCTATTCGTGAAAATGATTAGTAGATTTTCAAATTAAAATATTTATAATATTTAATTATGGTTATAGTTAACTATGTTTAATAAAAATGGATTATTATTAACCATGTTTAAAGAAGGTTTACTATAATTAAGATGATTAAAAAATAATAAATTGTAAAAATTATAATAATCCGTTATTCAAAATTCAATTGAATCTATATTGATTTACATTTGCTAGTTGTTGGGATGAAAATCTTATGATTTACGTTTGTTAGTTGTTGGAATGAAAATTTTAGTTAGGTGTTCACAATTGCTTCATATCTAATATAGAACATTTGAATGGTTTCATTATTTGAAGTAGAACATTCGAATTTTCTTTTTATTTATTGCATTTAATGCAAAGTGCATTAAAAGATATGTTGGACTTGGTGTTTTAAGTTTGAGCAGTACTTTGATCCTAATATTTGATCGCCAAAGTTTTGACATTGGATCCCAAAAATTCGGTCTCATGTAGTTGTAAGAGAAAAAGTCTTTGAGACTTTTATCAATCATCAAACATTCTTTCGTTGAGATGTATAAGTTCAATAGATATTGAAATGGCAAGCCATGGTGAGGAAGCATTTAGACATTTTGCTTGTAGTTTAATTTCTACATTTTCTTTATAGGTTTTTTCATTAGGATTGGCAAGATTAACAATATGGTTATGACAATTTGTTTGTAGTTTAATTTCTACATTTTCTTTATAGGTTTTTTCATTAGGATTGGCAAGATTAACAATATGGTTATGACAATTTGTTTGTAGTTTAATTTCTACATTTTCTTTATAGGTTTTTTCATTGGGATTGGGAGGACTAACAACATGGTTATGAGATGTAGAATAGCAGCTTTGAAGGTTGATATATTGCGAAATCAATTTGATCTTGGAGAATAGTATCAAGATTCTATTAGCATTGAAGGTGGGTATGTTGTTGAATCAATTTGAACTTTAAAGAAAAAGATTGAAATCCTAAGAGTACTGAAGTTTGATGTCTTTTCCAAAAAAATTGTAATAAATTTGAATTTCAAATGGAGAAGAGAATTGAATACATGTTAGTGTTTATAATGGTTTTGAAATTATAAAAGTTGTAAACAGAAATACATATTCAAGTGTTCTATTGAAATTATAGAAATTAGTCAACAAAAGACATATTCCACGTGTTATGTAGAATTTTCAAAAATTCAAAAATTATTTATAGGAAATTTCAAAAATTCCATATTTCACATGTTGCTTATAAAAAATTTAAATATATTCTTATTTAAATTTAGCAAAAGTTGTAAACAAAAAGACTGATTTCAAGTGTACTATAGAAATTAGTAAAAGAAAAGACATATTCAGATGTTCTATAAAAGTTTTGAAATTATTTACAGGAAATTTACAAACTAAAGACATATATTCGACAAATTAGTAACCAAAGAGACATTTTCCACAAATTAGTAAACGAAAAGACATATTCTAGATGTTCTATAGAAATTTCAAAAATTATTTATAGGAAATTTATAGAAGAATGCACGCTTACAAATTGCATTGACACGTCTTATTTGTGATATCTTTGTATGTTTTTGCAAGATAGTGCACAATCTTCAATGCAGATTGCATTAATTTATTGAATTAATTCAATAGCTCGTGGTGGAGTGCATGGGAGAAAGCATGTTGTTTATGGAAGCCGATGCGAATTTTTCTTTGGAGGAATTCAGAAACCTTTAGTCGGGCTTTCCTCGTTGGCAATATCTACTAGAATGTTTAAATGCGCAATGAAGTAAGCATTGGCACAAAAACCTGAACACTTGGCAAATGAAACCCTAGGCCTTATCCACATTGCAGACGTCATCATTGCGCAGTCTAATGAAAACACATATAAGTAGATATTTGTTTGTAATGTTAAATGTTGGGGTCATGTTACGATGCACATGGTACACATAGATTGATATGTCCAACAAAGACATAACAAGTTAAAATGTAGTTAAATAAATATAATCATTAATTTGAAATTAAGGATTATCATTGTAGTAATGGATATATAAAATTACCAAATAGTGATATTAAGTACTTGACGGAATTACGATTACATTCTACATTATGATTATTGGTTTTAGTTTTTTAAATTAGTTATATATATTACTGAAAATTTATTTAAATTTTACAATGTTTCATATATAATTATTTATATACGAGATTATCTTTTAATTGAATATAAAAACCATTTTTTTTTTAAGAATTGAAGTGATGTATTTTTTCATTTTCAAATTATAAGAAATATTTCTTTCATTAAAAGAATTAAAAAAATTGAAAGCTCATTTTTTTGATTGATATTGTATTGTTCAATAAAGTTGAAACAAAGACATGCTAAAGTTTTATTAATTTTTGAATATATGATTTGAGTTGATACAAAGACATGCCAAAGTTTTTATTATTTTTTAAATATGTGATTTGAATTGGAATAAAGACAGGTCAAACTTTTTATCTTTTAACTTTTGAATATATGATTTGAGTTATAGAGATATGCCAAAGTTTTTATTATTTTTTAAATATGTGATTTGAGTTGGAATAAAGACAAGTCAAAGTTTTTATTTTTTAAATATATAGTTTGGAAAGAAGTATATATATATAACAACATAGATTCATCCAAGTGCACCTAAAAGCTTTTGATCCCTATGAGAACTTCATCCAAGTGCACCTAAAAGCTTTTGATCCCTATGAGAACTTAATAGATCGAGGTTTTAGATGAATCTATGTTCATAAATTAAATGCTCATAAATTAAGAAGTTTCACCTGAGTAATCTGTCATTTCACATAGACTTCTGCTAAGCAAATCTACTAAGATAAGTCTAACTAAATTTGACTAGACTCTGCAATTTTTCTTCTCACTACTAAAAATACCTGCTGATATTATTGCATAAGTTTACAGGTAGATATCATAATCTTTTTAGTGGCAAATAAGCAAAGCTAACAACAGGAGATATGGTTATGTACATAATGGCCAAGTCACTATTATGATTGCTTCTGCTTCACATTCAGTTATCCAGTTACAGATGAATTAAAATAAAGTACTTCATAGGGCTTTACATAAATTCGAAGCGTTTTAAATTGTGCAGTTTTGGTAGCAGCTAGCATCTGAAGTAGATGCCATATATTACAAAAGCTGTACAATTTAATAACTGGCATGGATCCATCTTAACCACAATTTGCAGGAGGGGGAGGAATAAAAAGTAAACATCCATGTTTTTTAATGGATAATGTAAAAGATCTTCCTACCCGGGATTGGCAAGAGAGCACCTCGCTTTTTCTTGGTATAAAAATTGTCAAAAGAAACTTCAAACTTCAGATCCGATAAATATCTTAACTTTAACTAAAGACTATCAGACGCGATTTACAAATGAGATTTACAGTAATTGAATGCAATAATTAGATTTACCCAATCATCTCTGAATATCTAACTTAAGTTCAAACAAGGAGAACACAATCTCTACTCAATTAATTTCTGAATTTACTTTGACAGAACTGTCAGTGGGAACAACCATCAGAAACCAAGATTCTAACAGACAACAAGTAAGAAGATTTCTGGCAGAATAAAAAAGGGATCTTAATGAATGACATACTGTACAAATTAAATGCAAATCAGATAGACTGAAAGATCATAATGTCATCTAGCAAAAGAAAATATATGGTATGTCGACATAATATTTTAATTCCAAATCCAGTTCCCTACACAGTGGTGTTAGTCGAATTTACTCGGGTTCGAAACCCTTCCTGGTGATTCTGCTGCTTGACCTTTATAGAAAGGTCGAATATAGTTCAGAGATCCAAGAAATCTCTGCAACTGGGTTTTGTCCAGAATTTCATCTGGGAACTGATTGAAACAAGATAAAACATGATTTTGCAAAACTACTTGGCCTTTCTGAATATTAAAGCCAAGAAATTCAATCTCAGTCTTCCCAATTTCCATTTTGGGTTCGGACAATACTAACCCATGTTTATAAAATAACTCATAGAACTTCTGCAAATGTTTCTGATGATCTTGCAGAATTTTAGAACATATGAGTATATCATCAATATAAACCAATGCCCAATTATAATCTCTGAAAATATCCTCCATTCTTTTCTGAAATTTGGAGGGAGCATTGTTTATACCAAACGACAACACTTTCCACTGGTATTGACCTCTGGGAACCACAAATGCTGTCATCTACAATTGCTACATCTACAAACTAAAGAAGAAGGATTGAAGTCAGTTGTTCGATCGCTGAGGAGTTAGTTGGTATCAGAGCCATGCAGCAGTGAAGAGCCAAGGAACTGTAAGAGCCGAGTAACAGTAAATCTGCAGTTAAACAGTAAGCTTTCTGCACTGTACCCCTACTGTTCATTACACTGTTGATGTATGTTCTAATAAAGTAATACTCCCCGTAGGCAGGTGGAAATGACCTGTTGAGTAATTGAGGTGTATCCTCAGGGTGTCTAAGAGGTCTTTAAAGGGTAATAGTCGTTTGTGATTGAAGCACCGTAAATCTCGCAGTTGTGACCTATAGTGAGACTGAGCCCTAGTTAATGGATCCCACAATTGATATTACTTCTCACAATGTATTAGACTGTCAACAGGATGATAACGATGAGGTATCTCTTGCAGAGAGACGCTCATCATTCAGAGATTGTTCCACATCCGATTCATCCTCTTCTATTATTCACATTGATAATTCTAATCCTTCAGCAGATTGGCAATTACTAGCAATTCTCCCTAAAGATGTTTATAAGTTACCTTTTTGGCAATATATTGCATGTTCTCAAATTCGTGTTTCCTCTGTTGATATATCATTTACTGATTCTCAAGAACCTGTTCATATAAATCTGTTAGAAAAATGTCAAATTGACTGGGCTAGAAAACAAGGTTATAAATATGCACACCTTGGTGCTATACGTCTTGGCATTGGTCCCCTTGTGCGTCCTTACCTTCCAGTATCTTCTTTGTGTGTAGCCATAGATACTCATCACACAGATTTTGCTAACGCTATCATTGGCGGTTTCACCGCTTCGCTCCATAATGGTCTTGCTTTCGGTACCATTTTTCCTAAGTATTCTGTAAGCTTGGATGACCCACATATCTATGACCTGTTAAAAGCTTACATTCTTCCTGCTGCTTATACCTGTCGTTTAGAAATATTTTAATGCTATATTGTATATATAAGTTGAAAGCTGAAGTAACTATGAAACATTAAAAACATACAAAAAAAACTAGTACAACATACACAATTCATACGTAAGAGGAGGTTTATAAATAAGCAGAAGTTGAAGGGCAAGCTGAACTATATATTCATGGCAAGAGATTACAATAACATTAGTCTTTTATGTCAACGACGGGGGCATCCATAGATAGGTTGAGAGTATTAGTTTCCATCTTTGTATTTTCAAAGGTTCGGCTTTGGAGAAGAGGAGGTAATAAATTTTATTGAGTGATTTGTCTAGTCCCTGCTCCAAAATAATGTTTATAATTTGTATAATTGGTTATAATTTTTTTTTTTAAATTATTAGAAAAATTGAGCTAGGTGTTCACAATTGCTTCATATCTAATATAGAACATTTGAATGGTTTCATTATTTGAAGTAGAACATTCGAATTTTCTTTTATTTATTGCATTTAATGCAAAGTGCATTAAAAGATAAGTTGGACTTGGTGTTTTAAGTTTGAGCAATACTTTGATCCTAATATTTGATCGCCAAAGTTTTGACATTGGATCCCAAAAATTCGGTCTCATGTAGTTGTAAGAGAAAAAGTCTTTGAGACTTTTATCAATCATCAAACATTCTTTCGTTGAGATGTATAAGTTCCATAGATATTGAAATGGCATGCGATGGTGAGGAAGCATTTAGACATTTTGCTTGTAGTTTAATTTCTACATTTTCTTTATAGGTTTTTTCATTAGGATTGGCAAGACTAACAATATGGTTATGACAATTTGTTTGTAGTTTAATTTCTACATTTTCTTTATAGGTTTTTTCATTTTCTAGCATTGAAGGTGGGTATGTTGTTGAATCAATTTGAACTTTAAAGAAAAAGATTGAAATCCTAAGAGTACTGAAGTTTGAGTCCTTTAGGACGGGTTCCTGACCCTAGATCCTCTAAAACCTCTTGATCCTCTGTAGGAACTGCCCTGCGTTTGTCCTCAGTTCTCATGGTTTGTTGATGAAGCTTGTGGTATTGATTTAACTGAAGTGTTACCTCTCTGGGTGAACCTGTTACCATAAGGAGGAGGTAATTGGACCCTATCAACTTGCTTCCCCCTTTGCATTAGACTAATTGATTATAATTATTTGAATTTGATTAATTAAGTACCAACTTATATGTAATGTTGAAGTAATTCAATTAATAAAGTTTTAACTTAATTATTTTCTTTATTATTAAAAAGGTGTATTATAAATAAAATTTTTATAATGTTTATTATAAATTAGCACAGGTGTATTATAAATAATTTTTTTATGATTTTTATTATAAATTACCAGGTTTATTAATTAAATTATTGATATGATGTATTAATTTAAGCCTGTACAGATTTATAATTAGAAATTATGAGTATGATTTCCCTAGCTCCGAGCTCATCCCACACCCCGCATGTCCGCCACGTCGATCCTTCTGTGCTTACCCTCACTCGTTCAGATGCACCTTCGCCTTTCCTTGGCCACGTTTCTACCTAACCAATGTGGGGCCCTGGTGATCTCAACCTGCATGCACTCCATGTGTTGGCATACATGCAGCGACAAGGTCGTAGCTCCTTCCTTTAGCAGTCGATTCTTCAGAACATGTATTATCTGATACGTTTTTTTCTCCATCGCAGCCTGCTTCTCCTAATGACAACATACAGAATTCAATTGAGCAAAATTTTTTCACACCTTTAACCTCCAAACGAAAGATTCCTTCAATCCCTCGTTCTGCGTCTAAGTCTTCTTATAGTGGCGCAAATAGCTCGCCATACACGCCATTTTATACTCCTTTCTCGACACCTTTAAGGAATTCCAGTCCATTGTACGAAAATGCGTCGTATGAATCTTTGCCCGGGGATGGCGAGGGTTCTTTTTGTTTTCCTGCCATTTCTGATGCGAAGTCTTTGGCCTGGGGATGTCTTGGGATGAATGCGAAGACGCTAAACATGCCGGGATTTTTAAACAACTGCTGTTTGTGTCGAGCAACCGTGGGGTCACTGTTCATGCTTTCTTTAGTAAACAGATGACTGATGTTGGGCAGGATGCCTCAAGGGAAGCGGATGGAGGAAAGCCTCTCGAGGCGTGGAATGGAGTGGGAAGATTCGTGAATTGGGGACCTAATGGCGTTTCATTGGAGGGTTGCTTTGCAGATGTTGCCTAGGACATCTCAGGTAGTTTTCGAGAAGAAGTTGGTTCGACAGGCGGAGTTGGAGAAAGGGGTGATGGATCTTATGGGGGAGGAGGGGTGGGTAGCACAGATTCAAGTATGAGGTCTATGTCGCAGAAATGGCTTCACTTTTTTCTTGTAGATATTGAGTTGGAAGAATCTGGAGGCAACCTCAATGCCATGTTTCCAGCGAAGTCTTCAATCCCTTCTTCGGCTGAGGTGGTGTCTTTTTGTTTTTCTTGTAATTCCCCAGCATTTCTTCGTTTTATGCATTTTCAACAAATTTATAGTTTTGAAGTAGATCTGTTAAAGAAATTCGCCATGAGTTTGCCTCCGAGCAATCCGTCCAAGGGAAATTTCAGCAGTTAGAAATGAGTTTGGATGGGGAGCCTCACCAGATGCAACCACAAGTAAAGGACCCACTAAACACAACTACGCCTCCATCAGTCCTGCCCTGATAGCCATTGTTGTAGTTCTAGACAGCACTTTACTGGTGGTAAGTTACTACAAGATTTTTGCCAAGTATTGCAATGGGGATCATTTTTCAGGAGGAGACATAGGAATTTGGACTCTGAAGAGAATATACAAGTCTTCCACTTATTTAGTGGAAGGATTCCAAAACCCATAACGCTGGCAGATAATTACACAATCATATGGGATGGATGAAGTTGTGATGAGATCCATTCCTCTGTGCAGATTAATGCGATTTACCGCGACGGTAACAATGGACAAGCATGGGAATGTTTTGGACAGTCGTAACCCATTTGCGGTCGCTTACAGGTACCGAATGCGTGCCCATTTATTTTGTTCAGAGCGCAAAGAGAACCAATGACAACTGTTGTTCAATAAATTTGATTACAACTAATGACAACTGCTGTTCAATGAATAAATTTAATTACAACTAATGACAGCCGCTGTTCAATGAATTTAATTATATACAGGGCCCTTCCGTGTAAATATAATTTAAAATTTATTAATTTAATTTGGTCATGTTATATCATGATTTAATTTTCTGAGCTCGCCACCATAAGCATGCGAGAAGGGAAACCGTCACGTCAAAGAAGATTAGAACGCTGGAAAACTGTGATTACAAACCATTCCAGTGAAATGATTAGGGTACTGTTGTCACCTCAACTATGACGCATATTTACATTCATTTATTATTAATGCATTAAATGAATTAAATGCATGATCAATGCAATGTTAACTTGTCACATATATATTAAATGAATGAGGGTACGTGGCAAGTTCTAATTTTTTGTTTAATTTTATATTTTTAATTTATTTTTATAATTCAGTTAATAATTTGCACAGCAGGGAAAATTTGTCAAATCTTTGCACTGCACCAATAAAAAAACAATTAAAATAATTTTGAAAAATTATAAAATTATTTTTGATATTCAGCAAATTCATTTTAATAATACAAATTTGAAAAACTTTAATAAACATTAGTTAAATTCTTTTAACAAAATAGTGGTCAACGGAGTTCGGCGACTAAGCGATCGCTATATAACCTGCCGACGGCAGGTATAAAAAAGAGAAAGAGAGAAATGTATAGATTGATTTGATTTGAAAAAGTGAAATAAAGATAAATAAATTTATTTGTTTGATTATAAATTATAAAAAAAAAAGAAAAATTTGTAAATTGATTTAAAAAAGAGCAAGTAGAGAGTTCATAATTTAGTTTTCATTAATCTATTTTTATACTATTTCATGTAAATTCAATCATTCAAATTGGGTGGAAAATTTTTCAATTTATGTAAATGTAGTTTGGTTGTCATTCACTTATAATGATAAAAATTTACAATAAAAAGAGAGCTTATTTATTTGGTTTTTAGACTTTATTTAATTGATTTAAAAAATAAAAAATAAAAAATTCTTTTATTTATAAAATGTAATTTAATTATCATGTATTTATTTGTATCACAATTAATATTAAGGCTTGGTTACTTTGTTGAATTAATATATATATATTAATTTAAATTTCAAAACCTACTAAATTCCATAAATATCAGAAAAGTGGCTTTGACAATCCACAAAGATGCCCGCTCAAATTCACTCAAGTACCTACTGATCAAGGGGGTCTAGTCAATCTGGTCTCTCTTCAAATGACTGGTTCCCAAATAAACGATGTTCTGATTATGGGTCACTATTAAACCTGCTCTATCATCAAACAGTTAGTCATCTTCACACCCGCCTACAACTTATGAACTGGAGGATACTAATTTCTATTCCCATTCATATTTAGACTCTTAGTCTTGCTGTGGGAACCAACGAAGCCTAAAATTCTTCAATCATACAAACCTACGATAAAGAGAATTAATAAATTTAATTAACTAATTTAAGTAGAAAATTTATAAAAATGTGATTTGGTTGTCATCCATTCATCTCGCAACTTGTATACGAACCTACAAAAAAGACAGACAGGTAAAAGAAAAAGTAAGAAATTCTTTAATTTATGAAAATGTAATTTAATATTATTCAAATTATGAATGGGTTGTCATCCATTCACTTGGACGGCTACTCCTCTATTGATTGCTTGACTTAGCCTTAAAACAAAGGAAGTGATGAAATTCATATAATTCAATATACAAACCTACGATAAAGGGGGAAGAAATGTAATTTGGTTGTCATCGTTTCCTTTTTACAACCATTCGGATGTTTCGAACGAGCTCCCTTCTTTGCTGCGCCTTTTAAAAGTAAAAGTTAAAGCTTGGACCAAAGCTGAATCACTCAAGATGAAGGATCGATCTGTTCTCTTGGAGGAAGAAATTAACACTCTTCTTCTTTCTTCCCAATCCTCTTTATTGTCTAATGAACAGCAGGGTAGATTGAGCTCTCTTCAAGCTGAGTTACATATTCTGATGAAACATGAGATTTCCTCGGCTAGATTACAAAGCAGGATCACTTGGGCCTTGGAAGGGGATGCCAATACTAAATTTTTTCATTCAGTGGCATCAGCTCGTAAAAATCAAAATGCCATTTGGAATTTGAAGGATGATTCTGGAAATTGGGTCACTGACGACCATGGTCTGAAAGCTCTTGGGGTCCGTCATTTTGAACATATTTTTGCCGATGATTCCTCTACTAATCTTTTGGCTCAGCTCCGGGTTATCCGACTCTTCCCCTCCTTTATTACTGGTGATGACTCTGATGCCTTTACCCGCCCTATACAACTTTCTGATGTGGAGAAGGCTTTAAAGTCCTTCAAAAAGGACAAGGCACCTGGTCCCGATGGATGGCCGGTGGAATTCTATCTTTACTTTTTGGACTTGCTGGGCCCTGACCTTGTGTCATTAGCGGAATCCTCTAGACTTTCTGGTAGAGTTTCTTCCTCTCTCAATTCTACCTTTCTTGCTCTCATTCCTAAAACTGATTCTCCTGAGTCTTTTGCTGATTTTAGACCCGTTTCGCTGTGTGACTTGAGCTACAAAATGATCTCTAAGATAGCAGCTATGAGACTCAAGCCCTTCCTAGACTCTGCTATTTCTCCTCAGCAGTTCGGTTTCTTAAAGAACCCTCAGATTATTGAACCCATTGCCATCACTCATGAAGCCATTCATTCAATACATTCTAAGAAACTGTGTGCCCTCATTCTTAAACTGGATTTGACTAAGGCTTTTGATAGAATTAATTGGACCTACATTCGACTGATTCTCATTCAGATTGGGGTACCCCTGGTGGGAGTGAATTGGATCATGGGGTGTATCTCTTCTGCTAATTTCGCCGTCCTTGTCAATCGCTCCCCTTCTTCTTTCTTTCAGGCTTCCCGTGGTATTCGTCAGGGGTGTCCTTTATCCCCCCTTCTCTTCATTTTGGTCATTGAAGGTCTCAGGCTTCTTCTTGAAGATGCTAAGAGAAATGGGTCTATCAAAGGTATAAAGATTTCAACTCACCTCTCCCTTACACATTTACTGTTTGTTGATGATGTAATCTTATTTGGTATGGGTACCTTCGAGGAGTGGGTTGCATTCCAAGTTGTACTTGATACATTCTGTGAGGCATTCGGTATGAAAATCAACTTGGACAAATCTTGTTTTCTTCACAATGATTTGGATGCTTCCCTCCTTGGCAGGATTACTGGTCTACTGCCTTTCAGATTTTCTCATCTCAATCAAGGATTTACTTATTTGGGTTACTTCCTGAAGCCCTCGGGTTACTTAGTTCGGGATTGGCATTGGCTCATTTCTAGATTTGAGAAGCGTATTAATCACTGGTCTTATAAACTGCTTTCCTCGGGTGGTCGGTTGGTGCTGATTCGTTCTGTCTTAACCAGTTTACCTGTTTACTGGATGGCCCTGGTGCCAATCCCTTCCTCCATATTGGATAGACTCAGAAAAATTATCTTCACATTCCTTTGGGGGACCTCTCGGCATTTAAAGAAGTTCCACCTTGTGGATTGGCACCTTCTTGCTCGTCCTTGTAACCTTGGGGATGGGGTATTAAACATCTTCATTGTTTCAGTCTTTCATTGAGATTGAAATATTTCTGGTATGCTTTGAACAGCACTGGCATTTGTTTTCGTATCCTTTCTTCGAAATATATGAGGAACATGCCCTTACACACCTAGTTACGCAATAAGAAGTTTTGTTATAGGGCTGCCTCTCCCATATGGAAAGGCTTTTTAAAGACTCTGCCATGGCTTGGGAGAGGTATGCTTTGGAAAGTGGGCTGTGGTTCAGAGGTTATTATTGGGGTGGATCCGGTGGCTGGTATGAATTCCTCCTTCACTCTCCCAGCAGAGTTGAGAGAGTACTTGGCTGATTATGGGATCTCTACTCTCGATCAAGCAAGGAATCACACCTCATTAGCTGATGGCTATTGGTTTTCTGCTGATGATTTAGACCTTAGTGCTGAGTGGAAAAATCTTTGGGACTCTTATATTAATGGATTGGAATTTAACAGGATCAGATTAAAGGACTCCCCGGATTCTCTCATCTGGTCCCACAGTAATTACATGGGCCATATCAGTGCTGCAAAAGGGTACGATAGCATTTTTGATGACTTTGATGCTGGGTTTCATTTGCCAGTACTTGACTCACTTTGGAAACTCAACATCCCTCTTAAACTTGTTTGTTTCTGCTGGCTATTGACAAATGACAAAATTCTTACTTGGAACCATCTACAGTCTCGTGGATTCACTGGACCAAGTAGGTGTGTTCATTGTGAGAGATATACTGAAGATGTTGAGCACCTTTTCTTACAGTGTCCATTCTCGCTGCAGTTATTTTCATACTTCTCCGCTCGCTATGGCTTTACTCTACCTCCCCTCAGCTCTGTCCCTTCCTTTCTAAATCAGTGGTTTCACAATACTTCCAGCTCTGCTCCCTATAGATATATCCCTTTGTTCATATTCTGGTACATCTGGATCTCTCGCAATAATTGTATCTTCGATGGAGCAGCTACTGAGAAGGCGGGAGGAGCCGGGTTTGTGATCTATATAAGTGAAACCCATTACTTCTGTTTCTCATTGGGTTGTGGCAGCAGTTCAAACACAAGGGCTGAACTATTGGCATTATGGGCTGTTCTCAGAGTGAGCTATTTGATGGGATTGCCCATTCGTACAATATATGGAGATTCTATGGTGATCATTTCATGGATCAATGAACTTTCTGCACTTGATCTGCCCTCTCTCATACACTGGTGCGAAGATATAAAATATATGAAAGGATTGGCCCCTCAGGTGACCTTCATGCACACCTTCCGTGAACATAATATGCTCGCTGACAGTCTATCTAAGAAGGCTGTGAATCTTAAAATTGGTCTTGCACTTTACACTGAATATTTGGATGGGCAGGCCATTGAGGATGGTCATATTAGACTTTTTTGAGATGTTCTTTATTTCCATATTTCAGCATCTCATGTATTGGTATTTCATATGTTATATTTCTGCCTGTTTTCTTATCGATAGCCTATCAGCAAGCAGATTATTGCTCTGGATGGTTTGCATGAATTTCACCAACATGCTGGAGAATTTCTGACCTGAATCTCTCAGGGATGATGAGAAAAGTCTGCATTGTTCAGACTTTATATTTTTCTGCTCATATGGATGCTTGCTGCTAGTTTTTGTCTTTTTTACATGTGTACATCTGAACTTGACTAGCATCTACTATGATGATGTTTATGTATGTCTTTTGATTCTTATTGAATATCAAAGACCGGTATTTTTTCTTCTGAAAAAAAAAACCATTTAATATTGCGATTGCTCTACAACTGTGCTTTGTGCCAACGAGCCTTTGGTTTTACGATTTGATAATGCGATTTCATTTCATTGCTGTGTAACATTTTGTGTTTTAGAAAGAGTAATTATGTTTTGGAGGCTCATGATGATATTTCAACTACAATGAACTTGATATGGAACATAATGTTTTGGAGGCTCATAATGATACTTCAACTACATAAGTTTATGCTCAAAATGCAGAAAATGAGGGTCAACATGAAAATTAGGAATTTAATATTCCACAAGATATTAAATGTCACACACCTCAAAAATCCATATGTAATTTTTTTTGATATAACATGGATATCTGTAGACACAACATTAAAGTCCCTACGTGCTTCTAAAGACATCGGTCATAGTTTTTGTTATGTTACTAAAACATACCTTACTACTACATGACCGGTTGTGCAATGTAGATGTTTGCTAAGAGAACAATATCATCGGGTGTTCTTCAACCTACAGGTGATATTTTGTAATAAATTATCTTATTCTTCAATTAACGGTAACTTGGCGTTATTAAACTTTGAAGATTCATTGCTCGTTTTTAACTTTACTTGTTCATTCAACTTTTCCTCAATCATTGAACTCAACTCTGAAAATTAGGCTCCAATTCATTTATCTATTCGTTTTGAACTTCTAAGTTTTAGGATTATTAATCCTCCCTTGGTAAAAACTGTATATTAGATTAATTTATCCTAACTTAGGAACCTTAATTAATTAATTGGGTCCACTAGTACCATTGGGTCCACTTGGCCTAATGGGGCCACATATACGAGTTACTAGATTATGGGGAACACTACTAGAGGTTAACTGCCACTTACTGTGTGTGCATGCATCAGTTTGGGCGCCTCCTAGACCAATCTCTACATTTTAGGAGACACTAGGAGTCCCGGCACCAACCTCCATCAGTCAGTTGGAGTTGGAACTAGTTAGTCTTCGTTAGCTTCTAGTTACTTTTAGTTACATCACAATCAGTTAGGTAGTGCTAGTTATGCATGGATAATGCATGGTTGCATGTGGAGTAGGTTCATTTTCCCACCTACCACCTCAATTGCACTGAGTTAACTAGTTATTACTGATTGTATGAGTTGGTTGGACATCTGGGAGTTGATCTATTGGACTTCGATATTAATTGAGACAGCATGAGTTAGCTAGTCAGTTAGGTACAGTCAAATCCAATTCATAGATTCGAATTGCTCCCTAATGCATTCAAATTCTTCCTTTGTAAACTATTGTAACTCCGGATTCAATTAATGTGAATGATACTGTAAATTCCTGAGCTACACTCATCTGTTTCCTGTGTGGTTTGTTTTTTTCAGTTTGTATCTTCATATTCCTTTTACTACAAATATTATTCAGAACTAATTGCTTGAAGATATAAATTGCGCAACAATTCTAATATGGTATCAGAGCCTTCTCAGGCAGGTTTCATGTTTGCTTCTCTCCATTGAACATCAGAAGCAGTTGGGTTTCCATAGAAGTCCCCTATGATGATTTGCTAGCTCTAAATTTATTTAGAGTAGCGGAGAGGGCATGAAGGACCCCGAAAAAATGTTCATGTTGAGAGGAAAATCATGATTATAACTTAGTTCATATGTTTTATTGTTTTACATTGAAAATTGATAGGTGCTACGTAGCTTGTGGGAAGTTTTGTGATCTCTCAGCTGGAAGAATTATGGATTCTCAATCTCCTGCTCCTCGGATCCTCACAAATTCCAATTATCTTGATTGGAGGATTTATGAAGTTGGCCTTGTGCAAGCATGGCTACCATATGATAGTACTTGGAAGGGAGGTCAAGCCCCATCCTAAGCCTGTTGAAAGAACCAAGTTTCTGAACTGCTTAGATGAAGCATTCGGTTATCTATGCACTTATATATCCAGAGATATCCTCTTCTACCTAGAAGGTTTGAGGACATCCAGAGAATCCTTGGAGAAGCTTGAAGACTTGTTTGGAAAACAAGATGAGCTTCGGGGACACCTCCTGGAGAATGAGTTGGTAGCCTTACATCCTAGCAGTTTCGAGACTAATGAGCAATTATTTACTAAATTCAAGTCTCTTTCACTTCAATGCGAACATTGCGGAATAGAACGGAAGGATGAGCAAAATGTCCTTTCCATACTCAGCAAACTCAATTCTCAGTATTTTGTATTTGTTTCTATATTTCATTCCAAGCGGCAGGGCTTCCCTGATTGGAAAATTCCTTCATTATATTCTTTTTCCGAGTCCTTAATCAAGAAGAAAGAGAAATTGATTCGAATGGGATTCATCAAGACATCCAAAGATCAATCTCTCCTAGTTACTGACTCTTCCAAAGCGCAAGCAAAGGGGAAATCAAAGAATAAGGATCCAAAAGCAGCTGATTCGAAGTCTAAACAGAATCAACAAACTTCCAAAGGAACCTCTGAATCTAAGAAAAAGAAGAAGTTCAAAAAGAAGTTATGTCCCTATTGTAAAAGGGTTACCATCTTTAAGATTATTGTATGAGGAAGCAACTTGATGACTTTGTCAGCTCTTCTCAAGCAGCATAACATTTCTCCCCCACGAATAGCAAAGAAGCCTAATGAAGAACCACAGACAAAAGATGATGAAATCTGTCATGCTTTGAAATCTAGCCTTACACAGTCTACAACATACACAATTGATTCTGAAGCTTCCAACGACATGTTTTCCTCCAAAGAATCCCCCACGAATAGCAAAGAAGCTTTATTAAGAACCACAGACAGAAGATGATGAAATGTGTCATGCTTTGAAATCTAGCCTTACATAGTCTACAACATACACAATTGATTATGAAGTTTCCAACCACATGGTTTCCTCCAAAGAATCCTTCTCGTCCCTTACACTGTCAAAGGGGCCTAATATTCACATGGGAGACGATTCCCATATTCCGGCAGAAGGAAGGGGCTCAGTCAGAGCGAAGCATGGTGAGTTCAAGAATGTCCTCTATGTGCCCTCCCTTGCAGCTAACTTGTTGTATGTTTATTAGATGACTCATAAAGGCTCTCCCAAGAGAGTTATTTTTTATTTAGAGACTATTGAGATCACAGAAAAAGCCACTAGACAGCTCATAGCAAAAGGTATTGCAAATCACTCTACTAAAGCTTATGAGTTCTCACATTTCTTACCTGTCTCTCCTCCTACAACTTTATTGTCCCGTGTTAACAACACCAACAAGATTTAGCATGAGAGATTTTGCCATCTCAATTTCAAAAATCTCCAGCAACTCCACAATGATAAAATGGTGGAAGGTTTTCCCTCCATCCAAACTTCCAATGGGGTATGTGTTGGTTGCTTGGTAGGTAAGCATCCAGAAAAGAAGTATGATATTGGGAAGGAACATAGAGCTGACTCTATACTTGATTTGATACATAGTGATGTAGCTGGAACTATGCCCACAAACTCCATTAATGGCTGCAGGTATTTCCTCACCTTTATTGATGATTGTTCTAGAACTGTTGGGTCTACTTCATGAAATAAAAATCAGAAGTTTTTGAGACTTTTAAAGTTTTAAAGGCTATGGTTGAGAACAGTTTCAGTAAGAAAATAAAGTCTATAAGATCTAATGGAGGAGGAGAGTACATCAAAGGAGACTTCTATGATTTCTGTGAATCAAAGGGGATTCGAATGGAACACTCAGTTCCATACACACCACAGTAGAATGGTGTAGCTAAGAGGAAGAACAGATCATTGAAAGAGATGGAAACATGCCTTCTCCATTCTAAACATCTACCTTCTTCTCTTTTGGTTGAAGCAGTAAACTGTGCTTCGTATTTGCAGAATAGGGTGCCCCACAAGTTAGTGGTTGGGGTCACTCCATTCGAAGTATTGCATGGGTACAATCCCAATGTCTCTCACCTAAGAGTTTTTGGTTCCAAAGCTTGGGCCAGGATACCACTTGACAAGAGGAAGGCCTTCCAATCCCAGAGTAGCGAATGCATTATGTTAGGATATACAGAAGATGTAAAATCTTACAAACTAATGGAGGTTGCAACCAGAAGATGCTTCATTGAAAGGAGTGTCCAGTTCAAAGAAGATCAGTTGTATGACACACCTCCAGTAGCACAGGAAGGTATAACTATTTCTCCACCTATTTTTGTTGATGATGATGTGCTATAGTTTTCATATTCAGATGAAGAAGATCACATTCAACATGATCATGTTATTGAGACTGAATCTCAAGAGATTCTAGATCTAGATCCAATATCCATTCCTAATCGGAAGCCTAAACCCAGATGGGCTAGAAAGCTCCTTGATGCGGCTAGAAGTGGTGCTGGAAATCAAGAAGACAGAAGAAGAACAAGGTCCCACTATCTGAATGAACATGTTGCACTATCTCTCATATATTCTCTTTCTACAGAATGGTGCAGCAAAGTCCCAGGTCGGTGCTACTTGATGATGGAAAATGATCAACTACATGGCTCACAGAAGTTGAAACTTGATCATTCCCTACCTTCACCATCCAAAAGAGACAAACAGAGTCATCAATTCAGAAGTACATTGAGAGGTTCATAAATGGACCACGTTGTTGCATAGAGCTGCAAATTTGCAGCAGTGTTTTTGCTCAAGTTATTTTTCTAAGCATGAAGCTTATTTCTTCTAAAGATAGCTTTGTTATTTCTGCTTATTTTGACTGGGGGGGGTTCCCATGAGGTTTTCCCCTATTTCCTCGGTTGTATTAAGAAGCATTATGTCTTTTAGATTGTATTTTGGGTGACTTATGGCCTTGTTGCCAGGGCCCACAGTTTTCCAATTTAGGATTCAGGGTGGTTATTAGGATTATTAATCCTCCCTTGGTCAAAACTGTCTATTAGATTAATTTAGCCTAAATTAGGAAACTTAATTAATTAATTGGGTCCACTTGGATTAATGGGGCCACATATACCAATTACTAGAGTGTGGAGACCACTGCTAGAGGTTAACTGCCACTTACTGCATGTGCATGCATTAGTTTGGGAACCTCCTAGACCAATCCCTACATTTTAGGAGCCACTGGGAGTCCCGGCACCAACCTCCATCAGTTAGTTGGATTTGGAACTAGTTAGTCTTAGTTAGCTTCTAGTTACTTTTAGTTACATCACAATCAGTTAGCTAGCGCTAGTTATGCATGGCTAATGCATGGATGCATGTGGAGTAGGCGCTTTTTCACACCTACCACCTCAGTTGCATTGAGTTAACTAGTTATTACTGATTGTATGAGTTGGTTGGACATCTGGGAGTTGATCTGTTGGACTCCGATATTGATTGAGACACCATGAGTTAGATATTCAGTTAGGTACAGTCAGATCCAATTCGTAGATTCGAATTGCTCCCTAATGCATTCGAATTCTTCCTATGTAAACTATTGTAAAACCGGATTTAATTAATGTGAATGATACTGTAAATTTCTGAGCTACACTCATCTGTTTCCTGTGTGTTTTGTATTGTTCAGTTTGTATCTTCATAATCCTTTTACTACAAATATTATTTAGAATTAATTGCTTGAATATCTAAATTACACAGCACTAATACTAAGTTTATTAGTCTTTCCACAATTATATTTCCATAATGATCTTTTCAAAAATGATCTTTCTACAATGATAATTCTGCAAATAGCCTTTCGCAATGATCCTTCTAAAATTTATCTTTCTGCAATGATCATTCCGCAAATAGACTTCCGCAATGATCATTTTGTAACTAGTCTTTCGCAATGATCATTCCGCAAATAAACTTCTGCAATGATCCTTCCACAATTGTGGGTTTCCTTTCAATTTTTTCAAATTAACCTTCTACATTTATCCCTCCGCAATTGCGGATTGCGGGTTTCCTTTTAACTTTTTCGAATTGACCTTCCACAATTGTGGATGGTGGATAGCGAGTTTCCTTTTAACTTTTTCGAATTAGGCTTGCGCAAACCATCTTTCCACATTTAGATGTTTGTTGGTTAAGAGCTTGTAGTTTTTTTTTAATCGATTGTGGATGCCATTGAATAGTCTTACAACCACATTGTTATGAATCATACTTTTTATATTTGATATGGTTTATAGTTATGATTCTTACTATGACCCATGGGGTCTTTGAGATCTCTGAGAAGAAATATTTAGTCCTATGTTCATCAATTGAAATTGTGTTTATGAAGTAATTGTAAGTGTTTCTGGTGAGAATACTTTTTAGATATGGATGTTTATGTTTAGAGACAATCGATTTCCATCTGGGATGGACTTATTGTCATGTGTTGGTTTTGGGAAGATTCATTTTTTAAGAGGATATCTGGATGTTTCAATTGGAAAAATGTAGCATTGATTATAATGTTTTCCTTGGGTTTAATACTCGCATGTTTAGGTTGGCCAAACATGATCTTGGAATTAGATCTGAGAATATTTACTTATAAGTAACTGTGAATTTGACTGTAGTTTTCTTAAGGGTATGTGTATCATGTAGATTCGATTTGTTTTCTAAAAAGTAGGGAAAATAACTCCCTAATGTAACTGGCAGAGGAACTAGATGTTTAAACAATCCTAGCTCTGGAAAGATACCTTCGTTTTAGTTGATGACGGTAAGTTAATTAGTCAACTGATAACTTACGAATCACTATGTGAATGGATAAATACTTTATAATTACAGTGAACTACATAATTATAGATGTGATTACTATCCTAACTCTAGCAAAAGTGCTGAAAAATATCGTTAAATATTGGAAATATTAGTAATACAATGGAAAGATAGGCCATTAATTTTACAAATAAAAGTGTGCATGTGAGAAATTACATAAATAATTATTTAGATGATATAAAGGTGGAAAGGACATATGAATAGATGTCTAAAAATAAAATAACCATCACAAACTAAGGAGAATAATACACCTTCGACCTTAACCTTTTGGTAATTCACCAAAAGGGCATTTTGAAGCTGCCATTTCTTAAAATACATAAAATACTTCTTACTTAAATTTATTACATTAATATTCTTTAAGGAACCCTAAAACAACGATTCAATTATGTTTTGTAGTTGAACGGCCTTGAATATTCATATATAATTCATGTGAGGAAGGTGGTGGGGGTCTTTGTTTTTCTGTTTCCTCTTAGACACGCTTGTAGGGAGAGAGCCCAGTTTATATACTTATATGTTGCCTTACGGGGGAAATGATGCCATATGTCTCTCAAGGAAGTCGTAACCGGCTTGACTAGCCAGAGAAAAGGAAGCATGGCCTGAATGTTTTGGAATCGACTCCTTTTGCGACTAGTAAGGATTAAAACTCATAATCTGAATATTCAGTCTCCTAGTTGGTGTCTAATTTTTTTTGCTGATTATCTTTATCTTTATATATATATATATATATATTCATTCTCTTTTCTCTTTTCTATAATACAAGGGGCCAATGTCCACGACCATAAATGCTTTTTTTATATACATACCTGCAAATTATACGTCTCTCTGTAGAGAGGAGGATGACCCCCTAATATACTCTGTCTTGTTTTGTTGTATTCCATGTATGGAAAGGGTCCTCTAGATCTTTATACCTTTCTTTTTGTTGAAGTGTTGATGTGTGGGGATTGATAAAAACAATTCCCATGCACATATTTTTTTTAATACACCCTTGGCTAGAGTGTGTTTTGGCTCAAAGGGGTGGTCTTAAGGGAGATCGACTCCACTCATAATCAATGTCATTTTCTATGAATTAAGATATAGATGTTTTTTTTTGTGTGAAAAATGGTTGATCTTTGTATAGAGGAACCATAACTAAGATTGGTTTGCTTGCTGAATAAGTAGAGAGGCTATCTTTGTATAGAGGAGCTGCATTTAAGTTTTAGTTTTATGTAGGTGTCATGAACCTCTAAATTCCATAACAAAAAAATGATATAACATATAATCATAAACACATCTTTATGTTTCTAGCATGCATTAGTTATTATGGTGTGAATATATATGTCGTTGCTTCTATAGTCTCTTACACAATTCTTAAAACTGTTCTATGACAGGTTGCATAACTATGGATGTTTACAGAGTTTAACGGCATGTTGTCACCATGCCTAAAGGTGATGTTTTTGTTCTTTTTACACATTTATCTTGTTTATGGTTTACAAAAGGTTTGCTTAGCCCTAAGGCTAAGTCTTGGACTTCGTCTCATGCCTTAACTCTTAAAGCATGATGCTTTGGTTGTAAGATAACACGCTTGGGAGACTAGGGGTATAGTCTTGATCCCAACATTTACATGTAATAAGGGCTTAAAGGACCCAATGCTTAACCTTGGTCCTAAAATTCAAGGTTATAACATAACAATTGAAAGGACCCAAGGTATAACCTTGGTCCTAATGCGCAAAGGATAACATGTAATATGGTTTAATGCGTTGATTTCTATGTTTAAACATTATGGGTTATGCAGTTTACACCATAGTCGATCCTTGGCATGAATGCAATGATTGATATGTTAAGAGATATCAGTCGTGTGTTATGATCGTTATAAAGTTTGTACTGTGGTTTGACCTGTAAATTAAAGTATTGTCCTGGCTATGAGTTGACAGCGCATCCAGGCCTTAAAAGATTGCTTGAGAATGAATCTCAATCATCCACCTGTACATTATGATAGCAAGGGTTTCGTTAGGGTTTAATGTGTCGATAGTTTTGTCCGAACCCTTCATTGTATTGGTTATTCAGTCTGTAAGCTTGGGAGTGGAGGCTCGGCCTTGTCATGGAAATTTTATGAGGTTCTTGTGTGAAAACCTGTCAGTCGTTAATGGCATTCTTCCTGGTTTATTCCCAAGGTGTAAAGGAGGTATTCTCGACGTTAATGGTCGTCAATAGCTTGTTGTTTTTTTGTGAAATGAACCTGACCACCATCTTTAGCTTCGAACTGCCTTTACCAGGTAAAGAAACACTTCCTAAACTCTACAAGGACGTGTTAAATTGTTTTATGAACTCTCAAGTTTGTAGGGACTGACACTTGTAATGTTTCTTGCAGGAAGAGGAGGGATAAGGCATCCAGGAAGAGCTGACCACTGGCCCTCTCAGCATTTCGACAAGGTAAAGAGAACTATATTGTATACTATTCAAATATTTTTTTACAATTAGTTATGGTTCTAACTATAGGTGATTGGTTGCAGGTTCAGGATCACCATCGAGGATGGCGACAGGTTCCCTTCCTCCCAAGCCCGCGCTTAGAACGACAAGGTAAGAATACGAATATTTACTCTTGGCTAGGTCTTGGAGTCATGAAGAAGGTTCAAGCTTCCGCCTCATAACAAGATAAGTTATTGGGTTTTGTTTCAACCCTTAGGGTTTCAACTCTATCTAACAGAGGGTTTCACAACCTTTATGTTCGAACATTTGTTGTTAAACTTGATGTGTGCATAGTTGCTTGTTCTATGAATTACAAGATTATTGTGGGTGCCATCATGGATGGACTTACCACCACTTCGGTTAACCTGTAAATTTAATTCAATTATGAGGTTTTAATAGAAGGTGGATGCCATCATTGATGGTCTTACAACCACAAGGATTTTGAATCCATTTGTTTAGCATTCAATATTTAATAGAGTAATATGACCCTTAGGGTCTGTGCCCGATATTTATTTATGCATTTGGTAATTGTGTATTTATGTTCAAGATAGTAACTATCATGAATTGGATTCTCTGAATTGGCTGGTAGCGATTTCCCTCGGTACGTACCATTAAATCGTATGTGTTTAGTTATTTTCTCTTAATTGATAGATCTTGTTACTATACTAAATCTATACCAGGGCTACCATTTATTACAGAGAATTATTTTAACTATTATTTGGTATAGTCATATTTGACCAATTCTCTCTGAGATTATTAAATGGATTATTTATGTTTGTCGTATTGAAAAAGTATCTAAGCTTATAATATGATTTTTCCCTTCGGATAGTGTATATAAACACACTAGGTTGTGAACCTAGGTAACTACTTTATACCATGTAATTAGATCTTTCATTAATTTTATTTCAATTGTTTTAATTCACACATAAGATATGAAGTCTCGATCAAAGTATGAATGCCCGAACAAAGATTCATAAGGAACCCTATAATACTAACTCAGATTTACTTTACAAGCATGACTATAATAACATGAAAGAATATTTAGATTTGAAACATAATAGGAAAGATTGTTTGAACAGATGTATAATAAATCTCTATTCTATTTAGATGCATAATGGATCTGTAACACCCCAGTTTTGACCCTATTTGCATTAAAATGTATATGATGTATATATTGTAATTAATCATGGTGTGTAGCTAAAGGCAAAATCCTCACGATTGATTTAGTGTTTTATGTTTCGGTGATTAAAATCGATGCCAATGGTATTTCCGTGCTAGCCGGCACATTATAATTTTGGACATCATGTAAATATGCAATTTAATTAAAATAACCACAACCAGCTATGTCAATGCAACATTAAAAGAGATGGGGGCATGATTTCCTAAGGATAAGGGAGGGGGGGATATTCAAACCTTTGGGCCAATGGGGAAAAGCCAAATGTCAAAGAGAGAACCCATCAAACTGTCAACTACCCATTTTGTCTCTTGTGCTCAATCATTTAATTCTGCCAAAAACTGGTTGAGTTAGTTATTGCATGGGATGGGCAAGGTACGCAGGTCAGAAATTTGAATTGGGCAAAGCACCAATTTTTGAGAAATTTTTTTTTGACTTATGGGGCAAGTCATTGCCCAAAAATGCTGCCCATTCCCTCACGCATTCACGTTCTCCTCTTCATTCACGTTTTTGGAGCTCCTATGCACTCTCATTCACGTTTGGGTAGTTTCCTGTGCTTTTTCCCCCATGGATGGGAAGTTGTTTTGCGAACATTTAGTGGCTAGGATCTCTACTGGGCCTTTTTTTGGTTGTTTTCCTCATTACCCGGCTGGGAAAAATGTTTTTGGATTTCACAATGAGTGGGAGAAGAGACCCACGATTATTGGGTGTTGGATGAATCTGTTTTTTCCCACATGAAGGAAATAAACGTTTCTGGAAATCAAATTGATATTAGGGGGTTGTTTTTACCCATCTTGGTAATTCGTTCTGTTGCCAAAACCGTATTTCCTTATCCCAGAATTTTGTATCTTGCTACGTGTGCATATTTTGCTTTGATCTAAACTGGTTGGGAGTGGAATTGGATATGAACTAGTTTGATAAACCTAGCATATGAAGGAACCTCACAGACAGATCTAGAGGGGTTGGTTTTCTTCTTTACACACCCCGAATAGAACTGGAATGGAAGGCATAGCCTAAGCGACTTTGTAGAAGAGAAGGGGATGATTCCTTGTGTTGGGTGTGTAGATGTTTAGAAGTCAAGCTAGATCTGGTGCATTGTCCATAGCTCTATGATTGAGCTCACTAGCTTAGCAATTCATCCTTTCACCTCCCTAGTAGCCTGATAAACCCAACGGTGTTTGTCTTGGCTAAATTTTGATATACCTTTAGCCATGTGTGAGCTTGCTAGTGTTCCCTTATTCCTTGTGGGAATCATGCCTAGCTCGAGGGTGGCAGTGTTGCTGAGAGGTTAATGAGCATGTTGGCCTATGGTTGGGTGGAACGTTGCAGCAATGTAGCTGGTTGCGGGACAAGCTTCTTTCAAGATAAGTATTTCTTGTGTTAGTCTTTGCATTTGTATTTGCTTGATGAAATATGATGAACATGTATAATGTGTTGAATGCTTGAATGAAATGAATTTCTTCCATTGTATAATTGCAATTGTATGCATATGTGTATGTTTTTAAGTTCAATGCATTTTATATTACATTCATGGGGCTTAGACTGCACGGTCTTGACAGTACCATGGTTGCGTCCTCTCTCTTATGGAGGGGAGGGGACGTGACAATGTGGTATCAGAGCTGATGTTGCAGCTTTGTGCCTCAATGGGCCATGAAGAGCAGTTGACAGAGGAGGAATCAACCTCTGTGTTCAGCAGAAGGAAAAGAAGTTGACAAAAAAGATTCTAAAATTTTTCTAATTCTGGGATTTTCCTATGTCGGCTCAATTAGTTGAAGTGGAGCCGACGCATGTCGGCAGGGATTAGTTGATGTGAGTCGATACATGTTGGGTGAAGGTGAGATTTCCACTGACGGTAGAAGAAAAGACGAATTTTTTTTGAAAATTTTCTATGTATGGCCATGTCGGCTGAGTTTGTCGAAGTAAGCCTGTTAACACCATTATTTACCAAAGAGCAAGGAGACCATGGTGGGAAGAAGGAATAATAGCGCTTGTTAAAGCTTTGGTTAAAGTATTTATAGTATGAAAGTATGGGGAGAAGCGAAAAAATGAGAAGTATCAAAAGATCCTATGCTGCGAAGCGGAAAGGAGTAGATCAATGGACCATATTATCTCCGCTCTTCAAAGATGCGAGGATAATAAGCGTAGGCTGGTGGTTAATGTGATATATAGATCAACGGTCGTTGATCCATCCGGATGAGATCCACGGTTTGTATAAGCTCTGCCTTGTGAACTTGCACGATAGATAAAACCACGATGCTCCGCGGAATTGGATACATGCCACCTGATCTAACGATGGATAAATAAAGGTAGATCGCATCGACGGTTGTGGCTGATTTCGGAGCGGAAACCTGCACGATGGATACGGCCAGGACGCCCGGTGGAATGAGGTACGTGGCGTTTGATCCGAGGGTTGAAATTTAAAGGTGATATAGATCAATGGTCATGAGTGGATCCGGAGCGTGAAAGTGCACGACAGATAAAGGTGAAGGGTGGTTGCGGAATATAAACCGTTGTCCACATGGCTAATCGTGGTGGACTCCGGAGGTGAAAGTGGTTTATTGGAAACTGCCCAAAGGACGCTCCGGAGTGGGGTCCTATAAAAGAGAAGTTGAATTCTCCCGTGGTTATTTTATTGGCGTCGGACGGGTGAAAAAGACTTGCGGCTTTGTCAACCTCGACTGTCAGTTTCCAACGCACACTGTTACAGTTAAAAGGTAAGGCTTGACACCCATAATTCGTCCGTCTAGTTGCCATTTATCAATTGAATTATAGACCAGGAGAAGGAATTGCAAGGGTCTGGTCGTGTTGTAGACGACAGGGAATATTATCTAGTTGACAGGGATAGGGGCGTATGCGACCCGTTTCTGTCTATAGGAAGCGTTTCAGTTAGTAAAGAAAGGTTGTGGCATTATAACTCACAAGGGAATGATGTCTTGAATGTTTGTAAATCCTTTTTGTATTATTTTGCCCTGGAACAAACCCTGCATTTTCCAGAATTTGCATAGTGGTGTGCTGTCAATTACTCCCCTTCTCAGAGAGTCATCATAAGCCAATCTACATCCCGAATACTTTGTAAAATCAGCACCAATGTCATTCGCGAAAATCTCAATTTACCTGACAGTTACCCTGACCAACGCGAACCTGTAAATGAGCTAATCCTTGCTGAATCATTCAAGAGTTGTGAAACTGAAGTCTGTTGCCAGTTCCTGTCCAATATTTTGAAAGAAGGTCAATCTCTAGATGGTCTTTTCTTACCTTACCCTGTGCATATTTTTAAAAATGAAGTTCAATTAGTTGTTTCTCTGGTCTGTCAAATATTGGGTCTTGATGACGATTGTCGCGTGAGTGAGGTCATCCTTGGTTTTTTATTGAAAATAAGTTCTTCAAGTCCTGAATCCCAGTCGGTTCCTGTGTTCAGTCTAGATGAGTACTTAGCAGAATCCATCCACCTTCAATTAAGCGAATTTTCGAAAGTCAGGTTCTTTAAGTTCCAGACTTATTTGTTGAACATGCTGATGTGTTATAATGTCACTGAACTACAGTTTTTGAGTACTCTCTTCTCTTCTGATTTGCCCAAGCAAATCAACATGTTTGAATTTGCCAATTCAATCATGTCAGAAATGTATAAAATGTTGTTCGATGAATAATTGCCCCGTGTGCTGGAGGAGATGAAATGTCTAATGCAGTCCTCACCCGAGGACCGAGTTGGAGACTGGTCCATGCACAAAGATTTTACTGTTTTAATGGTATACGGATTTACCGGGCAGCCTTATAAGTTACCCGCTTTCCTGACCACGAGAATTTTCGCATTGGAATTCATGAGGCACAGGTTGCAATATGAGGAAGAGCATTTTGGAGCTTTTAAAAAGTCTTCAAATATTAAATTCCCCCTCAAGGTCGGCTCTTTCATTTTTAAGAATAAAGGTGCCTTGATGATTATTGAGAAATTATTGGCAGGCATGGAATTCAAAAAGGAGCCCAAGATAAATTATGATCCTCACCATGTAATCTCCTTGAGGAAACAGGCCAACAAGAACAAACCGTTTGATCACCAGTCTATTGAAGGTTTGGCTGAAACAACCAATCTGTTGCAGTTTAGAGAGACTCCCAGGTCTGATGGAGGCACAAGTACCATGCTAGTTGTAGTATCCCAAATAATAGAGAATATTGGTATTGTAATTAAAAGAAGTCTTTCTGAGGTCGAGAGTATGGAATTGGATGAAGACGGATCCCATAAAAAGGCCAAGACGTCTCAGGGTGGTGGAATTTCAAGCGAAGATATTTCTGATGATTTCAAGAAAGTTGCTCTAGTCCCAACCAAAGCTGTACAAATAAATCAGTTTTCATTTAAAAATGTAGATGGTTCAGAGTCAAGTCCAACCTTCAAGTCAAAAGAGGAGCTCAAGGCTAGTTATATGGAGAAAAGAAAACAGTCTCTGGAAGAGACAAGAAATTTGCTCCCATGAGTAAGAAATTTAAATAATCCAAAAACTTCTTTGATCTCTGCTAGATATGCTGAAAGAAATACCTTGAAGTTGGCCATGGTAAATGAAAAAAGATGTCAGAGATGGAAATCCGATTGGATAAAATCAGTGTACTGGACAAGATACAGCTTCACAAGCAAACCAGTGACATCATCTATTCAGACCATTTACAAGCTATGATGAGAATAAACAAATGACAAATTTTGGTAGATAAATTAGAAATTCAATTGAAGCATGAAAGAGTTGAGAATAAGGCCAATGCCATCCAGATTAAGAAACTACAAGCGAATATTGTCAGTTCAGGTAATGAGAAGGATAACACCCAGGCAGTCAGAAGAATGCTAGAAGAAAAAGACAATGCGCTCCAAGTTTTAAAGAAAAAATTGAAGATCCCGGAAACTGAACATGTTCAGTCCTCTGAGTTATTGGCTCTGCAAGAAGAGAAAGATAAGGTGCATCAAGAGATGATGGAGCATAAGGGGAAAGCTGTCGAGCTACAAGAAGAAAAATACAGATGGGAAGCCGAGAGGAGTGAACTAATGTCTCAAATTTCCTTGCTAAAGAAGGACCAGAATGAGGAAAAGTAGATCATGGAGGAGTTGATGAGTCAGACTCCTATTGATGAAGACTTATCCATTGTGAATATTAATAAGCCATTGAATGATTTTTCTGCTGATGATCTGTTGGTACCTATGTCCCAGGTAAGCTTAAAAGATGAGGAAATAAAGGAGTTAAAAATAGAAAATGAAAAGATATAAGCCAAGTTAGCTAAAATGGGTGAAAGTAAAAACAAAATATTACAGGACAGGAATCAGCCGTAGAAGAAATTCAATGAACTTAAAGAGAAAAACGTAGGGAAAGGTCCTCTCCAGGGGGCAAACCACATCATTTAGGACACCTTGTCTATAGAGATTACCAAATTCCGGCACTATCTAAATTTCATCGATGATCTATGCATCTTGATCAACTTGGCCCACCAAAGACTAAAGCTAGTGAATGAACACATGGAAAAAAGACCTCTTACCATAGCCCAGAACACGTTGAACTTTTTAAATTCATTGACATACCAGAAATTACATGACATGGGAATCAAATACAGGATATCAATAGTACTGTGGGCTAAGAATTTTATCCACAAACATCATTTAATGAAAGTGGTCCGGGACAGAACTGATGAAATGGTTGCACAGGTTGATAACTTCAAGCAGGATTTCAAGGAGCTATTTGAGGACGGCCTGCCTTCCTTTTGGGACGAGGAGGGACGGATGTTCTCTCAGGAGCATTATCACAGCTTGTTAGTTCAAAGCCGCATGGACCATTCTAAATTTGATGATTTGGAAAAAGGGCCTAACAGGGAAAGCTATTGTGGATAAATTGACAGAAGACTTTGAAATTTTACAAAAATTCTTGCTTGTCAGAAGAAGACTGCCCAAGGTGTCATATGAAGCATACATGGAGTTGGAAGTGTCCATTAGAGAAATGATGGAATGTGATACCCCAAGTGCTAAGCAGTGGAAAGCCGTGGAGAGGTTTGGACAGACAAAATACATTCTTCATTCATAGAGATAGGTGGTGCGCGCCGAGGAGCTGACTAGACGAAGACATGTTGGCAAGTTGATTTTAGCTAAATGATTTGTTAGGATTGAAGCTGTAGTTTAATTCCTAAGAGTTAGGAATTCAGTTACAAGACTTTAATTAAGCCTATCATTCAGTTATGAATATTCTTGGAAGATTAAATTATTTTATGTATATATTTGCATCTATTTTATGAGATGGGGGTTGGAACCTGTCCTGTGGTTGAGAGTTTTGAAAAACATATATTTTTGAAGAACAAAGTTGAATGTGAATGAATTATCAGAGATTCATGCGTCATTTATATTACAGTCTGTGCTTCTCTTTCTCTGTGATTGTTTTTTCCAGTTGTACACTCCATTGTGTTTCCTTCATATTTGAAATATAGTGTTGAATGATTAGAACTCATGCTAGTCGTGCTCTGATCATTATTTCAAATATTTTATAAATCCTTCTGCTAAAGTCAATATATAATTTGTTATATGATGCTCTGTATTGATGGACTGTTCTCTTTTCTTCCGTTCCAAATGAATCAATGAATGACTGTGATTAAATGGTTACCTTGCCTGTGATAAATTCTTGAACATACGATTTTGTGATATTTTTATCTATATGTGACCCCATGCCCAATGGTTCTGTGTATTGTTTCAACCACCTTTATAATCTTTGAGTGTTGACATATATTTCTGGCCTTGTTAAATTTATATCTGAGAGATTCCTCTCTGGAAAGAAAAGCCAGTTTCTTTCTAAAAGTGGTTTTGCTGTTAGTCTTGGGATTTACTTCTTACAACCTGAGTACATTCTGAGTGTTAACAAAGCCAATGCATGTCGGTAGGGAGTGAAGATGTGAGCCGATGTGTGTTAACTAAGTCGAGCCGACGGGAAGAAAAGAAAAAAAATTCAAATTTTTTTCCTAGGTATTGAAATCGGCAGAAACTGAAGAATTTTGCCAATACGTTGGCTAAGTTCCGTCGACGCGCATCAGAAAAATTTGGGAATTTTAGCTGCAACGTGTTGGGTAGAAAGTCAGAATTTTTTTTGCAAAGGCGGAAGGGTTGGTCAGTTCGACGGCGGATGAAACTTCAAAAAATTTTCGCAACGGCAATAGTTTTGGCAAGTTTCCAAATGGAAGAAAGTTGGACATTTTTCTGCTATGGCGAAAGACCTGTAGTGGGTGAAAGTCTGAAACTTTTTCGACGCAGTGGAAGGAGACAATGGAAGGAATCAGGTGAAGTTTGCTGACGCGTATCGGGAAAAATTGGGAAAGTTCATTGACACGTCGGAAGGAAAAGGAAAATGGAGCCGATACATTGAAAAACTTGTGGATTTTTAGCCGATACATCGGCTGGGTTTTGTTGATCGGAGGAAAACTAAAAATTGCACCGAAACAAGGATTTTTGGTAGGTTTTCAGAGAGATCTGTAGGGGGCAGAAAGATGGGAAAATGGAAGCATGTTTATGCGCTAGATTGCAAGAAATTGAAATATTTACAAAAAAAAAAGTTGTCCCCGTAAGACAGTCGTTGTTGTGAAAGAAAATTCTATGTTTCCAATGCAAGTAAGTAATGTATAAGTTCTTATGAATGTTATGCAACTAACAATTGTGTTTATTAACACATTTTTCAAAATCATAATCACCTTCAAAGGCAACATTCCACATAGTGCAGATCAGTATAGTTGCATTTTGGTTCAGCCATGAGAACCTACATCATGAATGATGCACAGAACCCCAATGAGTACGAGGAAGATGCTATGGAGGAAAATGTCCGAGTTGGAAATGCTGAGACAGAGTCTAATGGGAAGAGGTTTCAAGATACTCCCCCAAATTTTGCAGCCAACATGAGAAGCCTAAGGGTGGAGACGCAAAGTTACAGGACGGATAATGAAAGATTGGTTAAGGATCAGGAGGAGTAGAATCAGTTGAATGTAGCCATGCTACAAAGTTTGACAGACATCCAGAGGCAGTTGAACTCTAGGGACTGGTAAGTAAAACCAGAAGGTAGTAAGAGTAGTACCAGAAGAAGGAAGAGATCTCCTAGTGGGTTATCTGACTCTGAAGGATTCACTAGCAGTTCAAGTTCTTCTTCTCACAAGAATGAGAGGAAGAGGTGTTACCAGAACCATTCACGTGATGAGTTTAAGAAGGAAAGGTCGCCTACCTTCAATGGTGAGATAAATAATGGTCAAGAAGTTGAAGCTTGGATTTTGGGAATGAGAAAATATTTCCAAGTCCAAGAATACTCTAGAAATATGAAGGCTAGGGTAGCTATATTCAATTTGACTTGAAGAGCATCCATATGGTGGGAGCACTTCAGGAAAGTGAAAAATATTAATGAAAGGAAGATTGTGTGGAAGCAGTTCCAAAAGTATTTCAAGCATATTAAGTACCTTTCTGATAGGTACTATGATGATAAGATCAAAGAATTCCATGAGTTGAGACTGGGACGAGAGACCATGGAAGAGTATGCAAACAAGTTCTTGGAGTTGTTGAGGTATGTCAGGTACATCAAAGATGAAAAAGTGAAAATCCAACGTTTCCTGAGTGGATTGCCTTAGTCTTACAAAGACATAATTGAGTTTTATAAACCTAGAGCTTTGGAAGAAGCAATAAGGAAAGATAAGTATTGTTATGAACAAAGCAAAGGAAAACTTGATTACCATAAGACATGGAAGGACAAAAGGAATGAGAAGTCTGGCCAAAGGAAGAAAGGTTTCAAACCTTCTAACTTCAGGAATCAATAGAAGCAACCATCACAAGCTGAGAAGCAGCCAACCAGAGTGGTGGGAGAAAATCCAAGAGATCCACAATAGAACAGGGAACCACTCCAATGTTGGAAATGTGGAGGACCCCACATGCGTAGGAATTTTCCACTTGAGAATGAGAATGCAAGAACAAATTACAACATTCAAGAGGTAGAAACAGTGGTTCAAGTAGCAAGGGTTGTCTCTAGGATCTATGCAGCATTGGAGGACCACCAAGAAGATCATCAATCAACTATGGTTGAAGTTGCAGGTAAGATTGTTGAGCAATCTATTTCTATTTTGATTGACCCTGGTTCTACTCACAGTTACATTACTCCTAGAGTAGTGGAGATTTGTGATTTTAAGAAAGTAAAGCATAGCAAATCTTTGTTAGTTCAGCTAGCCTCTAGAACTAAGAGGAAGGTTAGTGAAGAGGTATAGAAATGTCCATTGGTTATGAATGGATTGGTCACTTGTGCAGATCTGAATGTTCTACCACTTGGTTCCTATGAGTATCTGATTTGAATGGATTGGTTAGAAGTTCACAGGGTAAAGCTAGACTGTTATAATAATACTTTTGAATGCATGGATGAATAAGGGAACCCAAGAGTTGTAAGAGGCATTCCAAAGGTGATCTATGTGAGTAAGATTTCAGAAATGTAGTTGAAGAAGTTCTATAGGAAAGGTTGCCAGTTGTATGCAACTCATATTTTGGAGGCAACAGAGATTGAAGGCTCCTATGTTGGAGGAATTTCATGTGTTGCAGGAATTTAGGGATGTGTTTCCTAATGAGAATCCAGGGCTTCCTCCAAAGAGAGACATTGATTTCACAATTGAACTTGTTCTAGGAGCAGCACCAGTGTCCAAGACACCCTATAGAATGAGTACACTAGAAATGTTAGAGTTGAAGATGCAACTGCAGGAGTTGCTGGAGAAGAAGTATATCAAGCCGAGTTTGTCTCCTTGGGGAGCACCAGTTTTGTTTGTGAAGAAGAAAGATGGTACACTCAGGTTGTGTATTGACTACAGACAACTGAACAAAGTCACTATGAAGAACAAATATACTTTAACTAGTATTGATGACCTCTTTGATCAAATGAGAGGAGCAAAGGTATTTTCCAAGATTGATTTAAGGTCAGGTTACCATCATGTAAGGATCAAGGATGAAGACATTGATAAGACAACCTTCACAACAAGGTATGGACATTATGAGTTTGTAGTGGTACCATTTGGTCTCACAAATGCACCAGATACATTTATGTGCCTTATGAATAATGTCCTCAGGAGGTATTTGGACAAGTTTGTTCTTGTTTCCCTTGATGACATTCTTATTTATTCTAAGAATGAGGAAGAGCATGAAGAACATCTGAGATGGGAATTGCAATTGCTCAGGGGGCACAAGTTGTATGCAAATTTGAAGAAGTGTGACTTCTATAAAGATAGGATTCATTATTTGGGCCCACTAGTGGAAAATGAGAGATTAGTGACAAAAAAAATGACCAAAATTCGCATATCAATGACCACTTTTGGTTTGGCAATCACTGGTGGCTAATTTGTGGTCTTTTATTACATGACCAAAATTGTTCTTTTTTATTTTGGTCATTTATAGCTTGTCGGTTGGTCATTAATTTGGTCATATATTTGAATCAATGACCAAATATATGACCACATTTGTGACCAAATTAATGATCACATGACAAGCTAGAATATGACCAAATTTGGTCGCGTAATAAAAGACCATAAATTAGCCACCAAAACTGATTTTTGGTCATTGGTATACGAATTTTGGTCATTTTTCTGGTCATTTGTATTTCATTGTTTGGTCGCGTATCTCTCAATTATTGGTCATTTTATTTGCGAATTTTGGTCATTAATCTCATTTA
>LPNX010855340.1:0-38952 GCA_001517045.1 Pseudotsuga menziesii
AGGTTTGTCTCCCAATTTCAGAAACCCCTTATAGGAAACCAACTCTTCCCAACATACCCCTTCTTCACTTTTGGTTAACTTGTAGACACACTTGTACTCCTTCTTAGGAAACCATATAAGTGGAAATCTAAACCTCAACCCTAGAAAACTTGGCCCACATGACTGGATACAGTTAATGTACTCAGGGACCTAAGATAAGGCATACTTAATTTTTTCAAAACAATATGGGTCTCTCGTCCTCATTGATTATGAATAGGCATCCCATCTACACTTACTACACTCTATTGCATAAGGTTCCTATTGTGATATCATTTTAGCATAGGTAGAGATGACATATTGATGGAGTGCTACTATTTGACTAATCTTTTGGGGATAGGAGAGGTATTTCCTTTGTCTTGCAAATATAGCTTCAGGGTACCGACGTTCCCCTTGAATCCACTTTTCTAATTCATCTTTTAATATGGAGATGTCTTATGATTTTTTGGGGGCCCTTTCATCATCATAGTTCAGCTCAATAACCTCAAAAGGTTCTTAGATTATTGTTCCAGCATAATTGTTCTAGGGTGAAGGTTGCTCCTAAGTTGTTAAATCTTGAGTTTTAGAAGGCAAATCACGTGTTTCAGCAACTAACTTCTGTGTCTCAGCAACTCGCTTTTATGTTTCAATAGTTGATTCTTGACCTTCTAGCTCCAAATCTTCACTAATTATCCTTTTTGAATTGCTGGTTCTTGTGTTTCAACAATTTCCAGTTGCTGCAGAAATTCTTCCTGAGTAGTAGCCCCAACAGTTTTTGGGATTGATGGTTCATGTGTTTCAGCAATCACCTATTGCTGTGATGATTTTTCTTCAAATTCCCACCTTCCCTGCTCTGAAGCCGACATCTCCCCTATAATAACATTCTCAGGTTCCTGACCCTAGAGCTCTTGATTCTCCCCAGTTGAAAAGGCTATATCTATATTTTGATTTTGTACACCCTTCGACTCTAATTATTCTTACCTTAACTTATCAAGTCTCCACATTGGTAATCCCATGATTGTGACTATATATCCCTCTTTTTCGAAGATATATCCACATTCCAGACACACAATCTCGTCATTCTCCATCTCTTCTAAGATAGGGGGTATATTTTCTATCTGACTAGACATTTCTGCTAATGTGCTCAATTTATGACCTTCCTGCTTCTTTAATATCTCTTTCAGTCCTTGCAGCTCCTCCCTAAGAACCTGCACCTCCTGTTTCAACAAATCATTTTCTAGGAGAAAGGTTTCTATTTGAATTCCCCCCTCTGCTACAGTAGTTTCTTGTGTACCAGAAACAATTGGACCACCCCCTGGTTCTTGTGTTTAAAGGAGTGGTCGTAATATTAAAATTTGAACTTCAATGTATGATTTAGTCATTTGTAATTCCTCTTCTGCAACAGAGAATTGAGTCCTCATTTTCCTTAAGGGCTATGATGGATGATTTATAGTTCACAATTTCCTTTTATTTCTCTATCGCGTAGGGAGAGTGAAACCCTTTGGGAGTATCTCAACCTCCCTAAAACTAGAGAATTAGAATCATCCTTGCGTGATGATTCTACCCTCAGCTTGATAAATTATTCTGGGTTAATAGGAGATTAGATCTACAAACTTGTTGTTTCTTGATTTCCATACCCTTTTCTCCTTTCTTCTTCATTGACTTCTACCTGTTGGAATGAACTTCCTACAAGATCCTAAGGATTTATGTCTTGAATTCATTATGTGGTCGTGGCTTCTCCCAATTCTCCTTCCTGATTGTTTCCTGCTCCACCTGATTCTCTATCTCTTCTCTCTCCCCCCAACTATCCATACAAGCTCCGATTTTCTTCCCCCTCACTTCCATTATCACTTTATTTTTGGTCACATGGCCTTCTACATCCCCAGAAACAAACTTCTCCAAAGATAGATGTCTTTTCTCAAGGGTTCTAAGTATTATCAGTTTGATCATACAATGATTAGTTATGGATACCTGTGGGTGCCAAGACTTCTGTGCATAATGCACCATCTTTTGCAGGGTTTTCATTAAGTAATAAGGCATATTGATCAAGATCCCATGGTGTAAGTGAGAAATCAACACAAAATCACAAGCGTAGATGACACAATACCTACCTTCACAGGTAATGTACTTCCTTAAGAAAATTGTGATCTGATCCCATGGTCGAGGTAGGGTTTCCAATGTTGTTCCTCATCCCCTGTCATGATGAAATCCTCATTTTCCTTTAAGTTAAGAACCTTTTGGCAAAAACATCACTTTTGAACTCTCGAAAATCCTGTGACTTATTCTATAACATGGTCTGAGGCATCAATTCTTAGTCCCCCCACTTCAGAATGATCCCCTACCATATTTTGGGAAAATTGCAGTGTCATTCTTTCATGGAACCTGATCAGTCTCTCAAAATATTCCATCCATCCGACCCTTTCAAATATTTCCAAGAATTCCCTATTCCAACATAAGGCATCTTTCATTGCAGGCTCATGTCTAACTACAAATCCCACCATATCAACTTTCCTTCAACAGTTCCCAAATGATGCGCATACAAAACTTCCAAATTTGGATGCTGAAATCGTGGTGTGCAGAAACAACAATGAAACAGTGAGGAGTTGTTACCCATTTCTAGAAATATAATGTAATTGTGGGACAGGATCATGTGTTCGGACAATGCATGGATGAGGGGGCTGGTAGCGGGCAGTAAATACAAAATGGTGGTGGCATATACATTCAATTGGAAATGTTAGTTAAAAATTTGCTAACAAGGATGAGAAACAAGGTATTAATATAATTACTTTTTTCAACTTATGTCGAGTCATAACCATGATTTAGAGTTCGTACCTTTACGATTACCTTGACAAACTGTCAACATTTCTGAATGGCCCAATTTTAATGTCAAATAAATTGATGAAGGTGTCCTTGATCAGATGGCTTAATCAAGTTGACAAGCCTCCATCAAACAGAAAGACCGAATCTATCAGTACCATAATGACTCAAATTTGTGGGTGGGAACTTTGTGATATTTTTTACTTCATTATTTTTCTCCAAAAATGTAGCAGATTTGTTGAAACTGGCAATGTGAGAACGCTTTCTAATCCTGTCGAAACCTCCCTCAGATCATCTTGCAACACACATTCTAATTGGTCTTAAGGAAATACGACAGTTTCCATGAATGAGAGATTGAAACAGCCAAGAAATTGGCGAAGTTTCAACAAAAAGTGGCCGAATTTCAATGGAAAAGCTGGTAGAGTTTAGACAAAAAGCGGTAATATTGGTGGAGTTTCAGGAAAATGTTGGTAGAATTTCAGCAGAAAAGTTGGTGGAGTTTCGGCAAAAAGTGGTAAGATTGGTGGAGTTTCATCAAAATGTGCTATAATTTCGGCGAAAAAGATGGTGGAGTTTCAACAAAAAATGGTAATATTAGTAGAGTTTTAGCAAAAAGTTGGCGGAATTTTGTCGGAAAAGCTGGTGGAGTTTCAGAAAAAAATGGTGAGATTAGCAAAATTTAAATTGGAACAGAACCCAGCGATTCCCGAATGGAATTCAATAGCCTTGTGCAAACATAACAATTCCTCTCATGAATTATTTCCAACAATATGCAAAGCACTAGTTATCATTTATTCAATCGATTGGCCCATTACAAGTGCTTCTTTTCTTCTAGGGTTTTTCACACCTATGTCTACACACAATTTTTACACAAAACCCATCAAGCCACCCCATTGAAAAATTATTGAACCATATATCAAACTATACTAAAATAATAGAACACAAAATGACATGTTTATTTATATATAACTTCATGGAAGATATGAAAAAGATTAAAGAGTTTCAGGAACAGGAGGAGACCCCTATTATTGTACTAGTTGACAATTTCCATTAGAAGTGAATGCATCCTTTAACAGTGGCTTATGGTAGAGTCACAGCTGATGAGCATTGAAAAGTAGTGGTATCTATTGTTCATCAATCATGGTCAATCACATAGTTTCGTTATCAAATACTGTTTCCACTTTGTATGGTCAAATCCATCTGGTGCACAACTTCTCCTTAAAATCTTGTTTGAACTGAGATTCATATAATAAGGCCCAGTCCCTTCATGGAACATCTTTTTATTAATAAACCTATCATTCTACTTGGATTGTTGTTGTTGAATCATTGAATTTTGATGTACAACAATTGCACATTTCTCATCAAGATCATTTAATTGATTTAGATGGTCTTGTTAACCCAAAAATCCCTCACTCAGCTCTAGATGGCCTACACCACCCAAGGACACCCATGCATGACCCTCATTTCATCCCGTTGGACCCCCACACCCTCAAAAAGGCTTAAGAATAAGCAAAAGAGCTTGAAATCCCCTAAAAAGAGCCAAAATAGCTCTCATAGGGGCTAAAGCCTCCAAAAAGGGGCTAAAATCCCTCAAAGGAGCTAAACATAGGGCGAAAGGGGCTAAAGCCCCAACCAAGGGCTTAAAACCCTAAAAACCCTAAAAATCTATAAATAGAGGGGTGAGGGTCACTCTCAAATCACTTCTCCCTTGCATACTGTTATGCTTCCCGTGGATGCCTTGAGACCCTTTGTCTATCAAGCCACCCACACTCCCCCTCCTCCATCTTCCATTGAGCCATAACTCCCCCATACAAGAGAGGTGCTTATCCAAGCTAGGGCATGGTGGCCCATTCCATCCAAAGAGAAGGTATAGCTTGTCATTTTCTGTATTTTTTTTAGTATTTTATTTGATTTCTAATCCATGGTTTATTTACAGGTTTGTTGCCTAACTTGTTTTGCAAGTAATTTTTTTCCTAACATGTTGTTTGCAGGTAGCTGGAGCTAGACCCTAGAAATGTTTCCAGAGGGGTTTCCAGCCATTTCTCTTCTTTTTGTTCTACATTTCTTTCTACCCATTTTTACTACATTTCACCACCACGAACCTACCCTTCCATCCTATAGATGGAAGGTAGCCATTCCTTCCCTGTAGCAATAGAGAAATCCCTGCTACAGAACTGGTGACCATACTAGGTCAATCCCACTGGATCCTTGGGTTTTGTTTAATATACTTTTCTTATTTAGGTTGATTTATATTTGTATTTCATTTTTTTTATTGTCTCGAGCACAGTACCAATTACTGTTGGTCGTTCTGTGGGTTGCAAATTGCTCAACTGTGCAAAAACGGCCGAACCGAATTTCTAAAAATTCACCTATGTTTGGGCTTGTTTTCTACCTAAACAGTTGATCCATTTGTGCATCTTCTCATGAATAGGGGTAAAATGGCCTATTTTCAAAGTGAGTTTTCAACCGTTTGAGGTAATTCCTTACGGTTTGATCACAATCCATTTCGCAAAAATAGGTCGTTTACAGGTGCATGACCCATTTTTGGGCTTCACTGTTTGCTTGTGGGCATTGGCCCATCTATAATGGCACCATAAGTACCCCCAACTATGGAGGTGCATTATGCACCTACAAACCCCACCACCATGGCTTCCCCATCTCACATCAACCTAGGGTCAAACCTGCCTTTCATGGCACGTCTCAACTTTCTTGATTTGGCTCGGTTAACAAATGATGCTATCCGCCATCAAACTTTTTGGCCTCCCATGCCAACCAAACTTCCCTCAGACATTCCCAAGTTTGAAGGGAAGGAAGGGGAGTGCCCCCAAAACCACATCATGACGTTTCATCTATGGTGCTCATCAAACATCATCGTAGATGATTCGATCAACCTAAGACTATTCCAATGCACCCTCATAGGTGCTATAGCCGAGTGGTACATTGAGCTACCACAAGCTAAGTACCTAGATTTCAACTCCTTGGCTTTTATGTTCCTACAATATTTCTAACTCCTTGTCAGATATGATGAAGGGGTGGAGATCTTGTTATCTTGCTTCCAAAATACTGCGACCCATATAACCAACCACGTCCATGAGTGGCGATGACGCCATAGTCTATGTAAGATCCAACTTGATGACATGATCTTCCTAGATTGGTTGCTCAAAACCTTGCTCCCACCTATAGAAAAGGATGTCGCATCCGAACATCCCCAATCCGAAGAGGAAGCCATCCTGAAAGCCCAATAGTTTGATTTGATCTATGCATAGTCTGGATACCTTTACACCGTCATTCCAGACGCCCCCCATGCAGGCGCCTCCTACCGGGATGCACTAGGGGCATCCCATGCTGTAGATGGCATCATAGGCTCAGTCTCTCACCAACCACAGCACCATCCAACACCACCTGCATTACCACCACAACCAAGCAACACTGCTAGTGTTTCCTACCAAAACCAAACTCCGAACTATGCAAGAATGGTGTCCCAGTCCAGAGCCACAACTTCTTATGCACAACCTACGCCATCCTAGCAGGCTCAGGCCTTGGCTTGGCCAAGCGGTTCAAGCCCTCACCCCTGCTCCACCTGCTCCATTAGGATAGGTGTTTGCACAACAAAACCATCCCAACCAGCCAGCCCCCAATAATCAACAAGGGAAAGCTAGGAATAACCGACCCCAGAACCAAGGCAATAATCAACTGTAGGGAGGCAGCCAAAAACCAAACCCTCCCAATAATGCCACGGCAAATCGGCCAGCCCAAAATCCTCCATGACCAAATGCACCGAGACGCAATGCCCTGTTGTGTACAAACCAACCATGCACACTCTGTAAGGTCTATGGGCACTACACATTCGAGTGTCCCTTCATGGGTCGTGCTAAGCAGGCCATTCAGAACGAGGTTCAAAATGCCACCAACACAATGGACCAAGCCCAACCCAACCCGACACCACAAGGAACTCCTCCTATGGTGCTTCAAAACCCATAACCTGTCCAAGGATTGGTGGCAACTGCACCCCCTTCCGAACCCAATCCCAATGCTCTGAGGGCACCTCCCATGGTAGAAACAGATGTCCACCACCTGCTAGCTATGACAATTGAAGAGGCCAATCTACAAACTAGAAGAAAATAGTATAGAACCAACATCAAACTCGTTGACACATTAGCGACATCAACATCTAAAATAGTCAATGCACCTCTTCAGTTAACCCCGTTCCCACGCCCCCCCATACACCGGGTTTCCAATAACACCACGACTAGAGTTGCTTTCAGCTACAACATTATGGATGATTTGGACAAAACACCAACTACCATGTCCACTCTTGAGGTACTCAAAATGTGCCCAATGTAGCGAAAATCCTTACTAGCCTCCCTTGGGGCCGTACACCCCTCCAAATCCAAGTTGATCACATTCGACACGAAGAATGGAGAACCGCAAATGCCATCAACAATTGCCTTTCAAATCTTGGTGTCTATCTGGAATTTGGTTGTGCACCACGTGCGTTATGTCTACCCTAGTTTGGCAGAAACTTGGATCCCCAATTCTGCAACCATCCTCCACAACTCTATGGGCTTATGATGGCCATCCCACTAAAGCCTAAGGAATCCTCCCCCATGTCCCCATCACATTAGCCAGGAAGATAGTTCTGATTGACATAGAGGTTGTCAATGCTCAATTGAACTATAACCTTCTCCTCAGAAGAAGTTATATGTATTGCATGAGAGCTGTGGAATCAACTATCTTCCGTCTCATGATGTTCCCCCACGAAGGGAAAATCATGACAGTTGACCAACTGACTTATCATGATCTGCAAGGGCTAACAGCACCCACCAATGTTATCCTTATGATCAACACCATTAATCCACAAGGGATGACCACACATGCAAATGTTATCCCTGTGGTCAACACCATGGTTGACAACATACCAACCTCCCCATCGTTGAATGCGGGCCCTGGGTTGTTTGCTGATATCACCATGGTGGCTCCTTTCCCCTTAGTGTCACCACCACTAACACCAAACGAGACTGGGGACTTGTGCATGCTCTCATCTAGCACCGCTGCACCCAAACAACAACTGCAGCTGCAGCCCCAACCGCAACCACAACACTGTCCAGAGCCGCAACACCGTCCGTAGACATAGCATTATGCACAGCTGCAACCATAACCTCACCCCCACATACAACCATCAGGGAGTTATCTAGGCTCCTCTCCAGTCCATACAATTCCCTTCCTTTTTCCCCCACCTGGTGTCATGAGAAAGCCAGTAATGGCCACCCTAAACCTACCCAACTTTACAGTGGGAATTCCCATGTGCTATCTTGATCCACCAACTCAACCACCAATGCACAAGGTAGTCTTGACCCCCATGCAACCCATTGTGGTCGAGTCTCATCCTCCACCCAGTCTGCAAAAACAAACCACCACACCCGCACCTGCACTACCCCACCCAAAAAGGGCCAGGGGAAAGAATGCAAAATATACCGCAGAACCTCGATAGATCTCACCTTGTGTCATCTATGAAGAATAGGGCCATCCAACTTAGAACTGCCTTGATATTCCAATGATCCATGTGAATTTAGATGCCATGGATAGAACCGAAAACCTTCCCGTGGTTGAACTTCCAAGCGCGCCAATAGTGAGAAACAAGTCATTGAGAACAAACCATGCTTGCACCCTTTGTGGACTTTATGGACACTATTCTCACCACTTTCAAGACTTGCCTGAGTTCTGAATGGCTCTAGCCAACCTTCATTAACATTCCCTTGAATCTGAGATCACCTTGATCGAAGAAGTTCACCCCCACCTCCTGCTTCGGACACCATGTCCATTTACTTGATGTCCAGTTCTACCGACCCCCTCATCTCCACCTCCAATGATGTTCCATCATACATGTCTCTTCGTTGCTTCCACAATGATGAGGAGATACTTGAAGCCTTAACCGCCTCATGGGACGACATGCACCATCGCTTGTTCTTCCTCCGTGAAGAACTTGTGTCATAGTCTGACTAGTTTTCCATGGAAACCAAAGATTTCATTCATGGGAAAGTCGACTGGTTCAAAAATCCCATTCTGGCACTAGATGCCTTTGAAGAAGGGAACATGGCCAACATCTTGACAACTGTCAAAATCAACATCTCAACCAACCCCGAGGTTGTTGAAGAAGTCATGTTGGGGGCATCCTGCTCCCCGGAATAATTCATTTCCTACAAAGCTCTCTTCCAAGAATTCCGTGATATCTTTGCCTGGTCTTACACTAAAATGCCTGGGTTGGATCCATCCATCATGGAACACCACATCGACACATGGCTCGATGTGGCCCCCATACACCAAAAGCAATCATTAGAGGAGATTTCAACTCAAAATGGGCCTTTTAACTTTTATTCAAATTCCATGTCATCATGTGTTAGCCAATGAAATTGCTTTAAATTTGAAATACCGTATAGGTCTTAAACACCTTTTTAATATAAATTTGGGGATAGGTATCATAAAAAAAACTACTTTTTGTTTGTATTTTTGACATATCTCCCTGTGTTTTTACTCAAATTTTGATCGGGAGAGCTCGTTGGATGCGGAATTAAATTCTGCATCCAACAAGTACCCACTTGGCATACTTTTGACAGACCCCGCTACCCCAAAAACAAGAAATACCTGAGAGTGGGTACTCGTTGGATGCAGAATTTAATTCCGCATCCAACGAGCTCTCCTAATCGAAATTTGAGTAAAAACACAGGGATATATGTCAAAAATACAAACAAAAAAGTAGTTTTTTTCTTTTCTTCCTCCAAAATTAATAAATATTATTTTATTATTTTAACTATTATTTTATTAATTCATTTTAGGAGGCCCATTTTGAGTTGAAATTTCCTCTAATGGGCCGGTTCATCCTTCCAAAGCAGCCATGGTCAAAGCCGAGAGAGAGAAGCTACGCACATCTAGATTCATTTACCCCATTGCCTATACCACTTGGGTTTCTAATCCTATTCCCATGAATAAAAAATATGGTACCATCCACGTTTATACAGACTTCCGTGATCTCAATGGGGTGTGTCCCAAAGACAACTTCCCAACACCCTTCATCGATCAAATTATCGATGCATGCGTTGGACATGAAGTCTTTTCCTTCATGGACGGATTTTTCGGATATAACCAAATTCAGATCCGAAAGTAATATCGTTACAATACTGTGTTCACAACCCTGTGGGGCACATTCGCATATCAAGTCGTGCCATTTGTCCTGAAAAATGTTGGAGCCAACTTCCAGCGCGATATGACCTATTGTTTCCATGACCTAATTCACATCATCTTGGTCTACCTGGATGACCTTACCGCTCAATCACCAAAACAATCCCAACATATAGATGACTTGCGGCAAGTCTTTTTACGTTTCCACAAGCACAAAATTTTCCTGAATCCCCTCAAGTGCGTTTTCTGTGTCCCAGCAGGCCATCTACTCGGATTCATCGTATCTTACAAAGGGATAATGGTAGATCCCCTCAAAGTGCAGGCTATCCTTGATCTCCCTTCCCCAAAAAATCAGCACCAACTATAGAGCCTCCAAGGCAAGGCCAACTTCATTCGCCGCTTTATACCAGAGTATGCAACAAAAGATTACGAATCCATTACCTCTCTGCACAAAAATCCCCTTTGTTTGGGATCATCAAGCACAAGAATCATTTGATGCACTCAAGCAAGCCCTGGATTTTGCACCACTACTCTCAACACCATACTTCACTTGAGACTTCATTCTCTATGTGTTGGACTCGGACAATGCCATTGTTGGAGTCTTGGTCCAAGAAGACGAGGCTCTCCATGAGCACATGATTTACTACATCAGTCAGAAGCTAACAAGACCCCCACTACGATATTCACCCGAGGATAAATTGGCCCTCGTTGTCATCTTCTCAAATCAGAAGTTGTGCCACTACATCATCACAAACCATACTCATGTAGTGGCTGATTCAAACCCAATGTGGTACCTCTTAAGCCGCCACCTTCTACAAGGTAGAGTAGCTAAGTGGGTAGTCGTCCTCCAAGAATTTGACTTAGAGTTCATTTCCCCAAAAATCACAAAGGCACTCGCACTGGCTGCGCTCATGATCGATCTACCGCCATTAATCACATCATCACCCCCCAAGGATGATATCCCTGATGATTTCCTATTCGTCATAACCACGGAAGATCCATGGTATGGGGAGATCCTTCTTTATTTACGAACATAGAAATTTGCAGCGCACTTAAACCGTGAGGATAGGCGATGCATCCAACATCAAGCCATTCGCCACTTGTTGATTGGAGATGTTCTATATCGTCGAGGCATTGATACCATCCTATGTCATTGCCTCACCTGTGACAAGGTCGAGACCATCCTCAACGACTGTCATAGTGGAGCATGTGGTGGCCACCCTTTAGACCTGGAAACCGCCCAGAAGATTCTATGCATCGGCTATTTTTGGCCCTCTATCTTCACCGATTGCATAGAGACAGTCAAGCATTGCCACAACTGTCATCTCTTTGCCCCAAAGGCAAGAACCCCCCCTGTACCGTTACACCCCATAGTCACATTCGGGCCCTTTTGCAAATGGGAAATCGACTTCATGACAATCAACCTTGTCTTGGCCAATGGTCATAAATACATCATTATGGAAGTCAATTAATTCACTAAGTGGGCTGAGGCCATTCCCACATTTGATTCCAAAAGTGAAACAACAACACGCTTCTTCTTCAACCATGTTATTTCATGATTTGGTGTTCCTAAACAATTAGTCTCAAACCATGGAGCACACTTTCAAGATGTTGTATGGGCTGATTTGTCAACCATGTTGAAATTCGAACATCAGTACTCATCTTCCTACTACCCCTAGGGCAACGGCCAAGTTGAAGAAGTCAACAAAATCATCAAAAAAATGCTCCAAAGGATGGTGGGAAACCTTAAAACCAATTGGCATCACATGCTATTCTCTGCCCTATGGCCTTATCACACATCCACAAAAACCACAATTCACTCCTTTCCTCCTAGTACATGTCGTTGAATTAGTACTACCTATAGAGTGCCAAATCCCATCCCTCCACCTCACGGTAGAACTCCTCCCTAATACTTCCCCTTTAGAAGAATGACTCCTCCAACTCGAGCAAACCATAAAAGATCGATGAGCTTCCCTCCAAGATATTGAAGCAGCGAAAACAGGGTCAAAGGCCCACTATGACTCCCATGTCCACCCTCGCGCCTTCAGTGAATGTGATATGGTTCTAGTTTAGGACCAACCCAATGATAATTTGGGAAAAGGCAAGTTCGATTCAATGTGGTATGGTCCATACATCATCCACTGTTGCCTCGAAAAAGAGGCATACACCCTTATTGACTATGATGGACAACTCTTAGAGAACCCCGTAACGGGCTCTACCTCAAGAGATTTTACACTTAACATCACGAATGAGTCGCTTCATTTTATTTTCTTTTTTTTAAACGTTTTTTAGCACAAGTCAAGGGAAGCACCATCAGTTGCTAATCGAAAGTCACCCGGAACCAGTTCGAGACACCTCTCACATATCCAGTCTCAAATTTCCATCTCCTGATGAGACCATCGTCTCATGTTTAACAAACAAATTTTGGGACCGCTTCCCAGAAGTTACCTCAATTTACGAACCACACTATGGTGATATAAGTGTCTGCCAACCTATACTTGCATCAAAATTTCCTACCACCACTCACACGGGCACCCAAAGGAATGACCACTGATCCCATGAAAGTCCAAACCAATTTCCCTCTAACATCACTTGTTTAAATGATGGTAGTTCAGCTGGTAATATAGTCTTGTCCCTTTTTGTTTTACACATTTTTAAAAGTGAGTCTTATGTATTGTTTCCCCTCATTGCTCCAGATGGATCCTACCTTAGATCGGTACATTGGATTTGCTGATGGAGAAAGAAGATGGTCTCCAAACCTCGCCTCGGCTGCATGGATCATCTACTCCCTGTCACACGAGTTGATCCATATCGACGGAATATGCATAGGCAGTGTGACCAACAACCAAGCTTAATATGATGGTGTCAATGGCCTCTTGGTCGTCTCTCTCCAATTGGGCATTTGTCATCTCGATGTCTTCTTAGACTCCCAGCTGCTTGTCTCCCAGTTGAACAACTACTACCAGTTACGTGATCCCTGCCTCTTTAGAAAATTCTTGCGTACTAAATAGATGGTTAGAACATTTGAATCCATCACATTCACACATGTTCCGAGAAACCTCAATAGTGTAGCAGATCAGATGGCTAACAACATTCTAAATCGGCATATTCATCATAGCATATAGGAAGCATACAAACAATTGCATCATGTATCATATCCGTCCATCGCATGTTATGTGAGATCCCGGACTATTCCCCGGAGGACGGCCCATTCCTTTTATAAACTTCCTTCAGACTTGCACTCACATCACATGTAGTCAAGTCTATCCACCACAACTCACACACACAACTCTCTTGACCTCTGTCTGAGAGCCACATCGGTTTGCATGCCACTGCCGCACCGATTCATGTGCCTCTGTCACGATCTATCCTGTGTATGTCCAAGAGCCACCTGCTCCATCCATACTACATAGATGACCTTTGGACCACTATCCACTGCCGCAACATGGGGGCACCATCAGTGTGCCCTCGATCGGTTGACCATAATGGAGTTTCTTTTAAGCTCTTTTCTGAATCCTAAAAGAATTAAAAGATTTCCAAGCGCAGCTGCTTCCTTTCCCGCTCGTTAAAGTATAGGAAAGGGAATCTACGTCGTCTCGTTTATCTCCTTTTGCGGACTATGTAGACCATCAAATGAAAAGGACCACCTTGGCACATTCAAGCCATGACCGTTCCCCTCTGCATAATTTTATGCTTTCTCGGGAAGAGGGGCCGAACTTTATGAAAAAGCTCACCATGGGTTGTCATTATGCTCTTTTCCAGCCTTCTCATCAAGAAAAGATTGCTGAGTAAACTTGGTTTCATTCATGCTCGTAAAATTATCTGAATGAACATCCAATCAGTATAGGTTTAACCTTTTCTGGCCTAATTTGACCACCAACAGTAAAGAAGTCCCTCATCCCCTACAGGATGGGCGAGCTCTCCTATGTATACTTTTATCCTTTTTCAGGCACAGGAGACTACCAACGAAAAAGAGCCCCCACTGGAGTCTTCTTCATGCTTTCATACTCTCTAAAATTGAAAGCACCATCGAGCATTTACTTTCTCGGGATCGCCAAAAATCCACGAGATCGTACCACAATGGTGTCTCTAGACACCACCCCATAGAAAATAGTTTGGCAGCATCCCCACTTTGGGTTGCCTTTGTTCAGAGTACTCTGCAATGTGTCTTCCTTGGATCCCATCAATATCAAAAGTGTCCACCTCCCCCAAGTATTTCCCATCGGCGGCAGTGACATTCCCAGTATTACAGCTATGATCCCATTCCCATGAGTCAGATTCATTTGATTCCTGGGCCGGCTTGCTGTCATACTCTGAACAAAGGAATTTTGAGTTTACTACACTCCCCCTGCCCCTGTTCAACTCTTTCCCTTCTGCTTGACCCCCCATTCAGTGGGTCAGTATGTAGATTGTCTCACATCTTTCGGTTATCTCCCTCGAGCTTCTGTTCAAGGAAACACCATTGCCTTGACCTAGGGCAGGTCTCCCTCTGTCGACAACAACACACATATTCCAGAGGATAGACCCATAGGTCCTTGTATATAGTTTCATTAAACTCATTGATGATTTCCTTGGACCACTTGAGAGGAGTCCTTAGTGCCTCTCGGGATGGTTGCTTCTCACGTGCTCGATTCCAACTACATCATTGTACCATTGAGATTCGTACAGGGTATTGGTCCATACAGTATTTGGTCAAAGACCTCAGATGTCACCTGAATCTAGCACATTGATGATTCTATTCAAGGGACCTAAACATGTTATGTCCCTTATGATTTCTGGGTTGCGTTGGAGACAATGTTCAGAAGCCCCAGTAGCGCTTCTATATAGATTTGTGATTGATACAACATACTTGTACCATAGAGACTTTGACTCTCCATCAGTGAGTCCATACAGCTATGTACCGTCCCAGATCTAGTAGGCTATCAATTATAAATACATAGCATTCCATGAGAATTCCATGGGTCCAATGTAGCAATTTTGCAGATCAACATTGTGTTTAGCCTCTCATTGAGGCAACCACTATGTATCATCAGTTGTATATGATTGACTCTTGTATTATAGAGCATAGATCACATTATTCTTTTGGCATTGACACGAGCATGGGGATTCCCACCTCATCCATATACATGTCACAAATTATTTGTATATCACCCATTGATGGGAACCATATTAATACAAAAACCAAAAGCCACCATGCCCCAGCCCCGAAAGAACCACCTCTCCACAAAAAATCCTATGATGTCCATCGGCCATACGATGAGTTCTTGCCCTCACACATCAAGGGAAAATTTGTTAACCCAAAAAATCCCTCACTTAGCTCTACATGGCCTACACCATCCAAGGATACCCATTCAAGACCCTCATTTCACCCCGTTGGACCCCCACACCCTCAAAAAGGCTTAAGAATGAGCAAAAGGGCTTAAAATCCCCTAAAAATAGCTAAAATAGCTCTCATAGGGGCTAACACCTCCAAAAAGGGGCCAAAACCCCTCAAAGGAGCTTAAAACCCCAAAAGGAGCTAAATATAGGGAGGAAGGGGCTAAAATACCAAAAAAGGGGCTAAAGCCCCAACCAGGGGCTCAAAACCCTAAAAAACCCTAAAAAAGCTATAAATAGAGGGGTGGGGATCACTCTCAAATCACTTCTCCCTTGCATACTATTATGCTTCCTATGGATGCCTTGAGACCCTTTGTCTCTCAAGCCACCCACACACCCTCTCCTCCATCTTCCATTGAGCCATAGCTCCCCCATCCAAGAGAGGTGCTTCTCCAAGCTAGGGCATGGTGGTCCATTCCATCCAAAGAGAAGGTATAGCTTGTCATTTTTTGTATTTGTTTTAGTAGTTTATTTGCTTTCTAATCCATGGTTTATTTGCAGGTTTGTTTCCCAACTTGTTTTGCAGGTATTTTGTTTTCTAACATGTTGTTTGGAGGTAGCTGGAGCTAGACCCTAACAGTGCTTGCAGAGGGGCTTCCAGCCATTTCTCTACTTTCTGTTCTACTTTGCTTTCTGCCTGTTTTTACTACATTTCACCACCAGGAACCTACCCTTCCATCCTATAGATGAAAGGTAGCCATTCCCGCCCTATAGCAAGGGAAAAATCCCTACTACAAGTCCTTTTGGGCTTCTGCTAAATCCATGTTTTCTTCTAAAGCGGTTCTCAAAGTTTTAATCTCAAATTCAACAAGGAAGACCATATTTTTCCTGTACACTAATTTATAAGGAGAGAACCCTGTGGTATTGCGCCATGTAGTTCAATATTCCCATATTGCTTCAGGAAGTATTTCATCCTAATCCCTACGATGACTCTTTACAGGTTTTGTCAGAATAGCTTCAATCACTTTATTTGTACTTTCCACTTAACCATTGTCCTGTGGATGATATGGTGAAGTTGTCCTATGCTGGAAAGGATATTTTTGTAGGAGGTCTTCGACTTTACGAGATACAAACTGTGGTCCCCCATTTATGACTATTTCCTTGGTAACCCCAAAGCGAGTGAAGATGTCTTCTAACAAGAAATCCGCAAAATCTTGATCAGTAGATTTCACTAGCGCTGTGGCCTCCACCCATTTAGTCATGTAGTCTGTGCAAACCAGAATGTAAAATTTTTGTTTTGAAGGAGTGCTAATAGGCCCCTACAAAATCCAGGGCCCATCAATTGAAAAGTTTAGCCACCAACAGTTGTTGAAGTGGCATCTCATCCAATCTATTAGGTTGACCCATCCTTTGGAAACTGGCATAGGCTTGCACATACTTCTTGGCATCGTGAAACAGAGTTGGCCAGAAGTAACCCATCCTTAACACCTTATTTCAGGTCCTTTTGTTAGCAAAATGTCCCCTGCAGGGCTCATTATGACAAACCTTCAGGATATTGTGGATTTAATATTCTCTTACATGTCTTCTAATTTCCATATCTAACCCTATGTAAAAGAGATATCCATCTATCCAACAATGCCTAGCACTCTGTCGTACAATCCTTCTTCTTTCCCTTTTTCATAGATGTGATGGGATATTTCCTGCAACAAGATAATTAGCAATATTTGCATACCGAGGTGAGTGAATTGATACTACAAACAAAAGTTCGTCAGGAAAAGAATCCTCAACTGATGAATTATCATCATTATTGTTTAGTCTAGAAAGAAAATCAGCAACAACATTATCTTTTCCCAATTTATCAATAATATTAATATCAAATTATTGTAATAATATCAACCACCTAGTCACCCTAGCATTAATAATATGTTTATTCTTTAAATATCTAACGGTTGAGTGATATGTATGCACAAAAGTAGGGAACCCAGTGATATAGTGCTGAAACTTGTTGATGGAGTAAATGACGGGAAGGAATTCCTTCTCAGTTATAGTGTAATTGAGTTCAGTAGGAGGCATATTATTACTGACATAGTAAAGAGCATATGGATTGTGGTCTTCTTGTTTTCCCAACACCGCCCCAACAACAGTATATGAAGAATCAGAAAAAATGTGGAATGGTAAGGCCCAATTAAGCCCCTACAAAATACGTGATGTCGACAACCTCTTCTTCAATTATGCAAACGTTGCCTGACATGTATCTTTCCAAGTAAATCCAGAATCCTTCATTAGTAGTGTAAATATAGGAGATGCTAGCTTAGAAATTTTTTTAATGAAACGTCTATAGTAAACAGCATGTCCAAGAAAACTATATACCTCTTTCTGTGTCCTAGGAACAGGGTGTTCAGAATTACATTTATTTTAGTCGGATCTACTTGTATCCCTATAGCATTAATGAAATGTCCAAGAACTATGCATTCTCTCATCATTGTATGACATTTTTTTAGTGCCGAGGGACAAGTGAGTTTGTTCACAACGTTTTAGCACTTTCTCCAGATTTTCCAAAGCTTCATAAAAATTGCCACCATAATGGGTAAAATCATCCATGAAAATTTCCATACATTCATTAACCATATCAGAAAATATTCCAATCACAGATCTTTGAAATGTAAGATTATTTATGTTGAATATCTCACATATGAAAACTCACTTTAGCCATCATAGTTTTAAATATTTGGTAAAATTCCCAAATACACTCTATCAGTAATTGCTTGATCTATTTTAACTCTGTAATGCATTGTGACTCATATTTAGGCTTCTTAAACTCATATATCAGTCTTGTGTGGATTTCACCTAATGATTTATGGGGAATCCCTACTCGAACCACATAGAATTTCATATACCAGTCAAGCGCACGACCTCTAAGGGTTATGATCATTTGGGCTCTTTTTATAGCCTCATATTGGAAATGTCACACTTTTTATAAATCTTTGCATAGGAACCAATGTTTCTCAAAATCCTCTAACCCATTTCCATTAAATATCAGCAACTTTATATCATTTCAATCCATTCTAATTAGTATTGGTATTGCTGAATTAAAGGTTCCACTTGTAGGAATTCCTTGATTGTTATTTCCACTATTAAAGCTATTATGATAAAAAAAAACTATTGGGCAATTCTTTTGTATATATTACCTTAGGTCATGGATATGTACGTGTGGTCGCGGGTATGTTGTAATCTTCATCTAGATATGGTACCTATTCTTCTTCTTCCTTAGATATAAGTCAATATTCCTCTTCTCCGTCGCCAGATTCTTCATTGAGATGTGGTGCCAATTTGTAGCCTTGTCTTTCAGGTGCACTACAACTCCCTCTCCTAGTCATAGTCCTTCTTTTCTTTCCCGACCAAAATCTTCTTCCACTTCTCAAGGGACAACCTTCTTGCCAATTCTCACTATTAATAGGAAACATCTCAGCATATTCTCATCCATTTGGTGGAAAATATTTCTTGCAAAATTACTCTTGCTCCCCACACACAAATACTTATCCATTGGATTCCATTCTTTGGATCCCTTTTTCACATACTAGCATCTTTATCCACAAATTCAAAGGTTCCAGATGACGACCTCTAGTTTCTTGGAAGAACTCCCTTTCCATTTCACTGTATGAATTTATCATGTTGATGTAGTTGTAACTTTGAAATGTATTCACTTGTATATTTTATATTGTATTTCATTGTACCCCAACGAAGATGTTTGTTCGTCCATCAGGAGAGTCATTAATGTAATAAAGTCATGTAAATTCATTGTGGTTAACCCTCCATTGTAATTCGGGGCAATAGTCCCCACAGTTGAGGGGTATTAGGGTTATTAGACTCTCCTAGTGAGGTTGGCCCTATAGAGTAATTATCAAGTGGAAAACTAGTATAAATAGAGAGTGAGACTCTCTATTTGAAACACACACTCACTCAACAGTAGTGCATGAGTGAGAGAGAAGGAGCTCGCACAAGTGAGAGAGAGAACAACTGTCGGAGATCATCTTTATGTTTTTGGGTTTTAATTTTTCTATTGGTACTCATTCTATCTCTAAGAAATTTGCGAGGTTTTTCCCTTTATGGTTTCCCCTAGGAAAACTCTTTGTGTCTCTTGTCTCTTGTGATTATTGTTGTGCATGTTATTCTCTGAGATAAGATCCTAGATCATATTGATTAAATGATAAAAATCTAACATGGTATCAGAGCTAACCTGAGAAGAAGACACTGTGTAGCTGTAGAATCCATGGATTCTTACTTTTTGGGTCTTTCTCCATAGATCATCAACAAAAGGAGGCTAGGATAACTCTCCATTGAAGGGCGCATCTTTCTGTCGAAGCAAACTTTGATTTCGGGTATTTTCAGTTTTTGACCTATCATTATTGCGGGAAGTTAGGGATTTTCACAGAAGAGGAATTTTTTAGTGAGCCAAGCATATGATTTATCTCCTCCTCAAAATCAAAATTTAGATACCAATATCAAAAATTTTGGTTGGATAAAACTCTGGGAAAGTCAAACCCTAATTTGACCCTAGATCATAAAATCAACACTGCAAAAGATCAGCCCCAGATCCAGTTCAAGAATCTCAAATTGGTAAGATATAAATATTTTATATTTCCATTTGAGGTTCTCGTTAAAATATGAATCAAAGAAGTTTTACTATATAAATGAAATATAGCTGCAATGGCAGCTAATGGAAATTAGGGTTTCATGGATAAAAACCCTAAAATACCAAAACTAGTAGTTTTGGTACATTCGCTATGTATCATGATTGGAGAAGGTTCAGGAGCCAAAATTTTCAGCCTTGGATCCACTATATTATGGGAAATATGATTCCTCCAAATCAGGGTTCCAGCCTCTCCGAGGATTAATCCCTAAATAAGACACCTAGGCGAATCGCTATATCTTGGGCTATGAAGGTCCAAATGAAATTTTGCAAGATGTTCCAGATAGGTAAGGGAATTTAGTTTATGTGTTAAAATTTTAATACCTCGAAGGTGAATCTGTGACACGTGGAAGTCTATACAAGTTCTCTATGCTAAACGGTTCTGAAATAAGTCACCTTGGTAAAACTCTCATACGTCCCAATTGGTGAAACCAATTCTTCTCTAATATGCGGTGTTATAAAGAGGAAAGACAAGGCTACCTAAATGAAAAGTTTTAGAGACATAGGAGTAGTAATTTTGGAGATACTGCAGAAACAATATCAAGTAATTCTACAGAAGAAATTGAAGAAAACCGGGGCATCAGATATTTTGCAGTTCTGATCACAGTTTTGGGGAAATGAGGATGCTGCTCAACTCGCCTTCAGGAGGCACATATTTCTATCCAATCATATCTAAAAGATTCCAAGTTTTGAAAATTAGGGTTTCTCTGACAAACCCTATATCATCCAGCTCCGAAACCAGGACAGACACCTAAAATCAGTAAGATCTAATCTTTTGGTATTTACATTTCAGGTTCTCATTTCAAAATGACTAATCACACTAGCTTGATGACAAGCTTGGTGAAGGTGACAACTTCCAAGTATGGAATTATAGGAACTCTGTGATCCTTGAATAAATTGACTTAGATTAGTATTTTAGTAAGGAATTTATAAGAGCCATAGCGAGGTGAGGCTAAGGCTATAACTAAGAGAATCATTGCAGATTCTATTAAAGATCATCTCTGCCCTCATGTGTCATCCTTGAAGACACCAAAAGGAAGTGTTTGATGCTACGACAAAGCAGTCGAAGAAGAATAAGATATTGTTATAACCACCTTGAATGGCCTCCCAGGATCATGGGATTCATTCGTTTGAGGAATGTGTGCCAGAAGGAAGTGAATACCTTCAACAGAATTTGGGAAGAGTGCAAACAAGAAGAAGCTCAACTCATAATAAAATAACAGAACATGGGAGAAATTGAAAATCAATCTCTCACAATTCAAAGAAGATCCCTCAAGCGACGAGGAATATGAAGGACTTAATTCTTGAAAAACCTCGTATCCATGTTAGCATTTGGATAAGAAATGATGATGTTATGAATGAAGAAGATGATGAAGTTGAAGGCTTAAGAAGGAGTCTACCCACAAAACAAATAAAGATAAGTATTTGAATTGTATTTTTCTATATATTTAGTTGTTTATATGATGTTGTTTAGTTGTTAAATGTATTATGCATGATAGAATGTCTGCATTAATGAACAATATAATACTAATAGGTATGTTATGGGTAAGTAGCCTATAGTGCTATAAAACACCCCATTGCTACTTATCTAGGATGAAACCTCTTTGCTGCCATATTGGGATTAGTGCACAATCTCAATAATGTCATGGTAGAGATGGAAGGCATCTGCAAAGTTTCTGTGTAGACAAGATATAGATGAATGTTGTATTGGCCAAAATAGTTGCATGATTATATCTTTATGCATTAGAATTTTCCATTATGAATATGCTTTATGAAATGTGTCTAACCATATGACTGGTTCATATGACTTGTAGGAAAGATCACATACAATCACCTATAAGAAAAGAAGTATGAGACATGTTCTAAAGAATAAGTAATGGAAGTTCAAGATTCACTCCAATAAGCATACATGAAGAGGAACCTGAAGCTTCTCGGGTCAAAGACACCATAGAAAAAGAAAGAGATTGAGAAGAATATAAAGAGAACGGTAGATGAAGAATAGTATGAAGAGGCTTCCAAAAAAAGAAAGAGGCCTCAGACACACTCCAGTTATGTGACAATATTGTGCAACATCATTGATGCAGAGCCTTCCAGCTATGAAAAAGTATCCAAGAAGAAAGGGAAGGAGAGCATGAATCCAAGAAGAATGATGTCTAGGATGTAGTATCAAGACCTGAAGGGAAGTCAGTAGTGTCTTCCATATGGATCTACAAGATCCAAAATGCAGTAGATGGCAACATCATATGATACAACTCATAGAATACAAAGAGACATTTGCACCAGTGACTAGTCAAGTAGAGCAACCACTAGGGTTTGACACACATGAAAGGGAGACTCATGTTTGCAAATTAAAGAATTCCTTGTACGAGCTCAAAAGGAACCATGGGATAAAACCTACATGACGAGGTTGAAGATCACCTATACTGATTAAGATATTAACCTTTGCTACAAGGTTGAAGATGAAAGCCTATATTGGATGACAAGCTCACAGATTGATGCGAAAAGAACTTTTGAAAAGGTTCAAGATAGAGGATCTTGGTATCCAGTGACCCTAGATGGATACATAAAATATTATAGCAGAGGAAGCTACTTATCACTCCATTATAGAATGTTTCAATACATAGAGTACAAAAGGCAGAGGGAGAATGATGCTCCACTTCAGAGGGAGTGACTGCAGAAGATCTTGAGGTTCGACATGATACAACGGGATGGACAACTTACTGATGAATCTAGGATTTACTGAGAGTAAAGTGGATTCCAAACTTTTATTCAAGGTTGAAGGCATAATACTAGTGATGCTCCTATTATATGTTGATGACCTGTTCCTAATAGGAAAATATGAACTCTTTAAAGATGCAAGAAGGAGACTTGCTACCGAGTTTGAGATGAAGGACTTGGGTATGATGTACTACTTTCTAGGAATGGAGGTGTGGAATTGTGCGGATGGAAGATCCCTTGGACAAGGGAAGTATGAAGTGGAGATCCTGAAGAGGTTCAATATGATGGACTGCAAGGCCATGGCCACACCTATGGCATCGAACCTAAATCTATTGAGTGATGCTGCATCAAAGACGGTTGATGCCATGATGTATCATCAGATGATTTGTTCATTAATGTTCTTGATGGATCCGAGACATGCTAACCTAATTTCAAAGCTTGCAGTGAGGTACCTGAAGGGTACAATTGAGTATGGGATCAAGTATGATACGAATCAAAATACTAACATGCATGGTTATGTTGATTCGGATTGGTAGCACCACTAAAAAGAAGAGCACCCTGGGTTGCTTCTTCAATTTGAGATCTAGTATGGGCTACCGGTTTGGAAGGATGGATTCCTACATGGCGCTGAGTACAACTGAGAAAGGAGCATTGAAGCTCTAGTTTGTGATCTAGATCGAGATCTCTCAAAAGGGGGATTTCTAGCATTGTCGGTGAGACATGTTGTCTGAGCGTAAAATCCTGGCAAAGCTCGTAGGTTGCTCAGACGTAATTAGTCCCGTACGTTATCCTAGGATGTAATGAATCCTAGTGAAGCTCGTAGGTTATCCTTGGATGTAATCATCTGTGATGTCATTCTATGCTAGAAATGGACAAAGTTAAGTTTGAGTACTTCATAGAGAAGCTTGTTGATTCTTCAAATCAAGGTTCCCTCCAATGGGAAGTGATGAGTTTGTGAACCCTTCCTACATGGTGGTAGGCTATTCCTCCCATGTTCGGATGTAAGTGCTAACCCCTTATAACATGGTGGTAGGTTAGGCCTCCCACAGTCAAATATAAGTGTTGTGCCTTTTTGACATGGTGGTAGGCACGACCTCCCATGGTCAAATGTAAGTGCAGATCCTTTTTGACATGGTGGTAGGTAGGGCCTCCCATGGTCAAATGTAAGTGTTGAGCCTTTATAATATGGTGGAAATCTGGTCCTCCCATGGTCAGATGTAAGTGCTGAGCCTTTCTGACATGGTGGCAAGCTGGGCCTCCCATGGTCAGATGTAAGTGCAGATCCTTTCCCCGGATGGTAGATGGTGTGTCCTACCATGCCAGTGGATGTAAGTGCAGAGCCTTTCCCCATATTGTAGATAATGTTTCCTACCATGCTGGTGGATGTAAGTGTAGAGCCTTTACCTGGATGGTAGAGGGTGTGTCCTACCATGCCGGTGGATGTAAGTGCAGGGGCCTTTCCTTGGATTGTAGATGGTGTGTCCTATCATGTCGGTGGATGTAAGTGTTGGGACTTTCCTCGGATGGTAGATAGAGTGTCCTACCATGCAGATGGATTTAAGCATTGGGAATTTTTGACATGGTGAGAGGATGGGCCTCCCATGGTCGGAAATAAATGTTGAGACCTACATCCAGCATGAAAATGGGATAGCTCTATAGAACTTCCTATGACGATTAGAATTGAGATATAGCACCATTTGCTCAAGATAGTGGGAGCAATGATGATGATGATCCAATTTTGATGATGATACAACTTTGATGATGATATAGTAATGGAGAATTGTGCTGATGAACTGTGTCAAGAGATCATCTTCCTAGTTAAGAGGGAGTGTTGATGTATTTGTAACTTTGAAATGTATTCACTTGTATATTTTATATTGTATTTCATTGTACCCCAAAAGATATGGTTGTTCCTCCGATCGGGAGAGTCATTAATATAATAAAGTCATGTAAATTCATTGAGGTTAACCCTCTGTTGTAAGTCAGGGCAATAGTCCCCATAGTTGACGAGTATTAGGGTTATTAGACTCTCCTAGTGAGGTTGTCCCTGTAGAGTAATTGTCAAGTTTAAAACTAGTATAAATAGAGAGTGAGACTCTCTATTTGAAATACACACTCACTCAACAATAGCACATGGGTGAGAGGGAAGGAGCTCGCACAAGTGAGAGAGAGAACAACTGTTGGAGATCATCTTTGTGTTTTTTTTTTTACTTTTTCTATTGGTGTTCATTCTATCTATGAGGAAGTTGTGGGGTTTTCTCCTTTATGGTTTCCCCGAGGAAAACTCTTTGTGTCTCTTGTCTCTTGTGATTATGGTTGTGCATGTTATTCTCTCAAATAAGATCCTAGATCATATTGATTAAATAATAAAAATATAGCATACTGTGTCCAATGCAATCTCCATGATATATCCCTCCAAAATACTATCAACCTAGAAGTTGACAACCCTATATAGGGTTACTAACTCCACCCTATAGTTTCTCTACCTTGAAAATTTTCTTTTGAGTTTCTAGCTTTGAAAACCATTTATGCAATACAATGGAAAATCCACTAAAGAAAATATCATGAAAGTTTGTGCAAAGGTATCTTTCCAACCATTTTGTCTGGATTAGTCGTGATTCTTTACTTTATTATTGTACAAACTCTTGTTCTTTATAATCAACCCCATCTTAAATTTATGGTTTCGTTAGGTTCCAAAGCATATCCTCGTTACAATGATTTAGGTTCTGGCAAGGGAACCATTTGTTGGAATGATATCATGTCGACACAGGTTCATATATCTTGTTCGTCAACAAATCCCAAGATACTAACCTGATAGATTATAACCACGTCGGCAACACCTTTGACACATATGAGGTCTCACCCGAGATATCTATGGGGAATTCTAGAACCAGGTTTTTGTAGTGATGTCAAGGGAGTTCTTGATCATAGCACCATTCAGTCACTCGACCAAAACTAGGGAATAGTCTTATGTCTTCATACATACATCATCAAAGAATATAACATATTGATCCATCGACATACATCACAACATATAGTCTATATATTTTAAACATGAATTAGCATTCCATATCATTTATATTATTGTAGATGCTCGACAGACTTAGCAGATTCATTCACAATAGATATTCAATCAAGCATAAACACAATGACAAACGACACAAAGGCACACAGTTTATTGTGGAAACCCATTCGAGAAAAAACACAAATGCACTCTTCATCTAGAATTAGTAATATTTGAAATCCTTTGGTCTGCGCACATAGCTTGCAGACTCTTCTTTAGATATTATTTACAATCAATGCCTTCTTTTCCTGTCTCATGCTCTCTGGTTTTGGTCTCTCTCTCTTTTTCTGTATATCTTCTATTCTTCCTTATTCTCTTCTCTTCTTCGTATATGTGTTATGTCATCCGCATACAAATTGGATTGATTTTATAGGATTTTATGATTCTTGTTTTACCTATCGAATGATTCTCAACTATCATTCGACATGTTGTCTTACTAATTTAACCCATCCCATTACATCTAAAAAACAGGCACTATCAGCCCAATTTACAATCATGCTTTATTCCCAAAAGTAGACTATTAGTGTAACTAGATTTTTACCAAAATTAGGTCGAACTCCTCGTTTCGACTTGCTTTTCTCTTCCTTTATTGCATCTTCTTCCACTGCGATATTTTCTCGTCTTGCGACTGGAATATTCATCTTTCCGAACAAGATTTTGTTTATATTTTCTTGTCTTTTCCTAGGGCCAACATATAGACTACTTTATTTATACAATAATTTAAAATAAAACACAATTTTGACAGCATAGTTTATAAAAGATTAGTCCACACTCATTGATTATTCCTTGGTTTTCTTCCCTTAAGAACATCCTAACAACCCTCCTGAATCCTAATTTGGTCAAATGTGGGCCCTGGTAACAAAACCATAGGGGACCCAAATACAATCTAAAAGACAGGAAATAAAAATGTTGCTTAATACAACTAAGGAAATAGGATAAAATCTCATTGGAACACCCCCCCCCCCCCCCCCACCAAGATAAGCAAAATTCACGAAATACAAGTTAAAATCTTGCAAAATATTTGGTTGCAATTTGTAGTAGTAATGCAGTATTCCGGTTCTTCTATGTAGTAGCATCCTAAATCTGTGCATGTGAACCTATAAATCCAAATAAATCGATTATGTATGGAGGAATATTCCTCTTTGGAAGAAGAATAATGTACTCAACTGAATGAGAAATATAAACAGTTGCACAGTGAAAAATGAACCCATGTAGAGCAGCTAAAATCAATTGATGAGAGAGAAAAATTTCTTGAGACTTCGAATCATGTGAGGAAAACCCAAGAAATGGATATATGGAAGCCTTGAACATCAATCCATGTGAGAAAAAATCAGCCCCAAGTGTTAGGAGCAAGTGTCCAAGCAGATGTAGAATGTCTCCAACTTTACTAGTTCTGTGAGGGGATGAGCATGTGACCAAAGGTAGAGAATCCCTGACACTATGGAGAGCGAATGCTTGAGCTCCATAATCTGATATAGCTTCAGAAATATCCAATAATTAACAAAATCTAATATCAGCAAACTCATAAAATACAACTAACATCGAATTTTCAACACCAAAATTGAAGGAGACTTGCAGAGCTTGATTTGTCACACCAAAATTGATGAGAACAACTACAAGTAGTACTGAAATCTCATGAACCTGAATATTGAACCAATTAATATCATATCATATCCAAATAAGTCCATATCAGATCCAAAAAAAATCTCCACCGAGAAGGTAGATGCACAATTTTGTCCTTCTTCAAAGATTTGAATATTGGTGCATGCAATCATGTAGGAATTTGCAGGAAGCTCAAGATCAATGAGAGTGTTTGGATCAATCCTAAAATATGAAATTATTTCCAAAATATCCAAATATTTACAAAATATAATATCAGCAAACTCATAAGAGAAAACTGACATCAAATCCCCAGCAAAAATTTTGAAAGAGATTTTTGGTACTTGATTCTTCACACCAAAATTGATGAGAACAAATACAAGCAGTACTCAAAGATATTGAACCATAGAACCAAGTAATATCAAATCATATCCAAATAAGATCATATCAGATCCAATAAATTTCATATCATATCCAAGAGTGTGCTCCACTGAGATGGTAGATGCATAGGTTTCTCCTTCTTCAAAACCCTTGAGTATCGGTGCATGCAATCATGTAGGAATTTGTTGGAAGCTCTAGATAGTGAGAGTGAATGGATCACTCCTAAAATATGATATTATTTCCAAAATATCCAAATAATTACATATATGCACACCAGAAACATCATTAGAGACAAAGAAATCAAATTCCTCTCCCTTTCTTGGAGCAATCACTGGTAATCTATGCACATAATTTATAATAGAAGAACCACTAGATAATTTTTTCATAGAATGGAAGGAGATATTTTATTCAATAACATAGATTCAAATGTATTCTTTTGGATCATCCATGTGAGGAGATGAGATATCAGAGATCTCATACACTTCTATATCAGTAGGAGAAGGAGTCACTCTAACGAGACTTTCTTCAATTCGAATTGACTGTGAGGAAGATTTTGCTTCTTCTTCATCTTGAACAACTTCATCAGAGAGAGTAGAGGAAAATGCTTTTGAATAAAGAACTCTTTTGTTGTGGGGTGTTCTCTCCAAAGTGATATAATGATCCTCATTGTGCTTCCCAAATATTCTATCTAGTTCTATCCAGATATCCTTTGAGTATTCTACAAAATCAATAAGGTAGTGCAAGCTCGGAGACCTCCAAAAATCCATACATATTGTTCCATAAGCTCTATCACCATCATTTATCCAGTCATTCTCATATTCATAAGACTCTTCACCAAGTCCCATAGATACCTCATTGATATCTTGCCTCTTCATAGATGAAATCATCTTCAACTTCCATTATGAATATCTTGTGGATGGAGTAAGAAGAGGAATTGATAATATCGAATCCATATGAAGTTGAAACTGTAAAATGTCATTACAAAATTAAAAACATTCAAACTATGTTAGAATCATGCTTTTCCTTTTGACATGAACATATTTTCAGGGTCCGTCACACCCTCTCCGCTGCTCTAAATAAATTCAGAGGTAGAAAATCATCATAGGGGACTTCTATGGAGACCCAGTTGCTTCTGATGTTCAATGGGGAGAAACAAGCATGAAACCTGCCTAAGAAGGATCTGATACCATATTAGAATTTGAATTCCATTTAGATCTTCAAGAATATATTTCTAATAATGTTTTCATTAAATGGAGAATGAATATACAAACTGAACAAAACAAACCACACAGGAAACAGATGAGTATTGCTCAGGAATTTATAGTATCATTCACAATAATAAATCCGGTGTTATAATAGTTTACAAATAGGAATAATTCAAATCTATTATGGATTGATTCGAATCAACCAACTGGATCTGACTGTATCTAACTGACCATCTAACTCATGGTGTCTCAATTAATTTCGGAGTCCAACATCAACTCCCAGATGTCCAACCAACTCAATCAATCATTGATAGCTAGTTAACTCAGTGCAATTGAGTGTGGTAGGTGGGGAAAGGCACCTACTCCACATGCAACCATGCATTAGCCATGCATAGCTAGTGCTAGCTAACTGATTGTGAACTAAATGAAAGTAACTAGAGGCTAACTGATACTAACTAGTTCCAACTCCACCTAACTGATGGAGGTTGGTGTCAGGACTCCCAGTGGCTCCTAAAATGTAGGGATTGGTCTAGGAGGCACCCAAACTAATGCATGCACATGTAGTAAGTGGAAGTTAACTTTTAGCAATGTTACCCACACTCCAGTGATGGCTACTTGTGTCCCCATTAGGCCAAGTGGACCCAATGGTACTAGTGGACCCAATTAATTAATTAAGGTTCCTAAGTTAGGCTAAATAATATAATAGACAATATGGTCAAGGGAGGATTAATAATCCTTACATTATCTTCCTATTTGAAGATACGAAAAACCTTCATCGGATCTTCCTTGTGAGGATACCACCATCCATGTTTGGATCTACTCTTAGTGATATGAGCAGTGAAAGTAGGATCCACCCTTGGTGATGTCACCTATTACAAAGAGAAACTTCCTATGGCTTGGGGTGTACCACAACATACAGCGTTGACACTAGAAATCAATATTTCCCAATATGCAAGAGAAACCAAACATCTAACACTAAGGTATATCGAATCATACCTTGTTCTGGACAGTTGAAGTAGATCCTTGTTGAGCTTTTCCAATTCATGTTTGCTTCAACAATTCGCTCTCAATAACAACAAACAAGACAAGCATGCTCTAGAATAGTGTGTTAGACCTACTCTAGCATATATATTCAACAATGCACAAACAATTAAACACATCCATGGATTCAATATTCATATTCAATTGTACATAATTGGACAGGAAAATATATTTCTATTATCAAAATTAGAGATTACAATACTGACAATCTCTATCAACATGTTTATGAACTGGAGAAATCAAGTCCTCCACCTAGGCCTCCACCACCTCAATCCTCCATCTCTTGATAGAAATCTCACAAGCAAAGGAAAGCTTGGAAAGAACACAAAGTACTCCAAAAGGACAAATGGATGTATACTCAAGTACAAGCAAACTGAGGAAACAATGGACTATAGTTTCTTTGCTCTTCAATTCCTCCTCTTCAATGTATCCAAGGGGTTCCTTATATAGAATTCCAAGAGCGTAATGGAGGGTCAAATCCTAGCGATCTCAAGGCATATGGAAGTCCAAGAGTCAGGATCTTCGGACTCACATGAGGAAAAATCCAAAAATATTTGGACTTATGCACACATTACGATGTATGCAGGTTTGAGGTCAAAAGTATCATGTACATGCGAGTATAGGTTTAAAAGTCATGTACAACAATAAACATGGGTTTTTTAGGGATGATATAGGAACATCAAAGGACAATATAAGTCCATGGGGTCTAAAGAGTCTACAGAGGGACAGGGAAGGCCATAAATATCTGATCAATCATGTGTGCTAAAATAAGGTATAACACACTTCGTGGTCCATCTAGGTTCATTTCACCTCATTATGGCCACTACTTGGAGTTACACTTGGCACAATGTCATATATTGGGAGAATTAGTCAAGATAAGCCAACATTAATGTGAGTTACTCATATGGTTTGTTGGACCCATGGCATTTAGTATCCCATGTTATTTTCCCTAGGTATTGCCTATAATAATGCCTATATATTGTACTGGGATTTTTCTCAATAATCAGAGTGGAAAACTTCCCACTGGAGTGATTTTCCTCTAGTGTTCTATCCAATATTTCTTCTCTATTCTTGCTGTCTCTTTGTGCAAATAATTCTAAGTGAGATTTTTTTTTCTATCTAGATATAGGTTGGAATGTCACATGACTCAGAACTTTTGTTTTGATGTTGTTCCTTCCAAAATATTACAGGTTCTATAATTCTCGCATCTAACATTATGGCTAAATCTATCTTGAATTTTTCTTTGTACCTTGGATTGAGTCTATATGGTCATTGTTTGAAATTTTTGTGTCAGGATTCAAGGGAATGTTCATTTATCCCAGATCTCCAACAATGCCCTTCATTTCTGAAAATTTAGTGGGGAACAAATACTTGAACTCATATAATAGATATGTAATATTTCATACGGTCTCATCATCCCAGTAGTCTCTGATATTGGCAAATTTCGGATTCTCTAGAGTGCCAATATTCACTTTCTTTATTTTCAAAGGATTCATAAACTTGTCACTTGATATACCTAACCCTTCCAGTGCGCGAGTACCTTTAGACTCAGTAATATTTATGTTGTGTGGATCATCATCATCAGGTTCACCTGTTATATTGTAGCACTCCGTCCAATGATGGACTTTCGCACTACTTTGATGGAAACTTGTCATCGATATAGAAATATATTTAAAGATATTAGTTCTTATTACTTGGAAAGAAACATCAATTGAAGGATTACCATTAACAAATTCAAACTCATGTGTGAAAATGGAATCTATCTCTTACCATTCAACTATTCCTCATCGCAACTCAACCGACATATACCAGTTTCTCGGTATCATTTCTAAATTGTGTATGAACTGGTGGACCCATTCTTGTCACAACAATGTCTCTCATGTTGTGCGAAAAATGCTCAATATGGTCGACATGAATAGTTAGTCTGATATATTTATGACTAGTGTAGAGCACCTTTTCTCCAAATCGGACTTCCATCAATTTTCGATATTATGTCCATTTTAAAATAGTCTAGTTATGCACTACCCACCATCTTGCAGGTGGAGCCTTCAATGAAAAATATAGGGATAACAAGCATTGGGGTTCAGATACTTTCTCTTCAAACACTATAAGCAAATATTCTAGGCTAGGTAAACCTTCATATTTAGGTAAATCACATACCTTAGTACCTACCCATCAAACATACTTTGTAATTATTGTGCATTTCTTCATGGATACTTCATGTAGTCAATTTTGCCAAATTTCTAGAGCTTGTCCTAAATCCGATGAGTAGGAACTAATACTTCACCAACTGAGTTTTCCATTGGCTTTCAGATTCACATGGTTGTCCATTGGAGAAATAATATTATAGATATGGTCCGGATATCCATCTTTCCCTTCACTATTTACCTGCTCAACATACCTCTATCCTTCTAGAGGATCAATTGGTGCGACCATCCTTATTTATGCAATGTCAAATGTTAATATTCTCTTCTTAAAATTGATAATAGTTTGATCATCAATGGCCTGGTCAATCCACAGAAGTGTGGGATACATTTTTTTATAATCGACAATATTTGGATTAGCATTCTTAGGTGGGTTCTGGTTTCCCATATTTCTAGCCTAGCACTTAGTAATCAACCGTGGACATTCTTCAATAGCTTGCTCCAATTCTTTACAATACAAACATGTCAATGTAGGATTAGTGCAATCTCTAGAAAAATGTCCAAGTTGTCCACATTTATAACAAATGACTTGGCCTCTTCCACAACCAAATGTTCCTCCTCATCCTTGGCCTCTAAAAAGTACACCCCCCTGGGTTGAGGATATTGTGCCTTAGGGTATTGTGTGCGAGGATAATATTCCTGAGCTCGCTTGGATTGCATCTATTCATCATTTTTAATTAGGTATGTGTCGACTATCTTATCCTAAATAAACTGATATGCCCTACAATATTTCTCGTCATGTGTCATTGATCGAAAAAAATTACAATATAGGCTAGCTGGTTCGCTTACTATTTTCTGTAAATATAAGCATTCTTCCAACCGATGTCCTTTGGTATAACAAATTCTACCCCAAGGCATCCCTTGTCTATTTATCGGATTTGGTGTTCCTGATGCAAGTTAGTTCATAAATGATGGACATAAATCTTTATGATGGCATTTTGTTCTACATAGTGTACACCAGATTTCCTCCTACACTTATTTTCCTTTCTTGATATCTTGTAGTTATAATGTGAGGTTGGAAAGATGCAACTATATCTACATCATTCTCGCACCAGTTTCTCCAACTGGTGAAGCCTTGAATTTCATAGCAAGTTCAAGAGCCTCGCTCTAGGATACAATATTATATTGCATCAAAGGAACCAAAATATGTGGTAGCATCACCACAATAAACCATTATTTATGTTGAATATCTCACATATGAAAACTCACTTTAGCCATCATAGTTTTAAATCTTTGGTCAAATTCCCAAATAGACTCTATAAGTAATTGCTTGATCTATTTTAACTCTGTAATGCATTGTGACTCATATTTAGGCTTCTTAAACTCATATATCAGTCTCGTGTGGATTTCATCGAATGATTTATGGGGAATCCCTGCTCGAACCACATAGAATTTCATATACCAGTCAAGCGCACGACCTCTAAGGGTTGTGATCATTTGGGCTCTTTTTATAGCCTCATATTGGACTTGTCGCACTTTCCATAAAGCTTTGCATAGGAATCGATGCTGCTTAGGATCCTCTAATCCATTTCCATTAAATATCAACAACTTTATATCATTTCCAGCCATTCTGATTAATATTGGTATTGCTGAATTAAAGGTTCCACTCGTAGGAATTCCTTGATTGTTATTTCCACTATTATAGTTATTATGGTCGAAAAAAATATTGGGAAATTTGTTTGTATATCTTACCTCAGGTCGTGGATATGTATGTGTGGTCGCGGGTATGTTGTAATCTTCATCTATATATGGTACCTCTTCTTCTTCTTCCTCAGATATAATTCAACATTCCTCTTCTTCATCATAATATTATTCATTGAGATGTGGTTCCAATTTGTAGTCCCGTCTTTCAGGTGCACTACAAATCCCTCTCCTAGTCATAGTCCTTCTTCTCTTTCCCAACCAAAATATTCTTCCACTTCTCAAGCGACAACCTTCTTGCTAATTCTCACTATTAATATGAAACATATCAGCTTATTCTCATCCATTTGGTGCAAAATATTTCTTGCGACATTACTGTTGCTCCCCACACACAAATATTTATCCATTGGATTCCATTCTTAGGATCCCTTCTTCACATACTAGCATCTTTATCCACAACTTTAAAGGTTCCAGATAACGACCTCTAGTTTCTTGCAAGAACTCCCTTACCATTTCATTGTATGAATTTATTGTGTTGATGTATTTGTAACTTAGAAATGTATTCACTTGTATATTTTATATTGTATTTCATTGTACCCCAACAGAGATGTTTGTTCCTCCGATCGGGAGAGTCATTAATGTAATAAAGTCATGTAAATTCATTGTGGTTAACCCTCCATTGTAAGTTGGGGAAATAGTCCCCATAGTTGAGGGGTATTAGGGTTATTAGACTCTCCTAGTGAGGTCGGCCTTGTAGATTAATTGTCAAGTGGAAAAATAGTATAAATAGAGAGTGAGACTCTCTATTTGAAACACACACTCACTCAACAGTAGCACATGATTTAGAGAGAAGGAGCTCGCGGAAGTGAGAGAGAGAACATCTGTCGGAGATCATCTTTGTGTTTTTGGGTTTTAATTTTGCTGTCGGTGCTCATTCTATCTCTGAGAAAGTTGCAGGGTTTTTCCCTTTATGTTTTCCCCTAGGAAAACTCTTTATGTCTCTTGTCTCTTGTGATTATTGTTGTGCATGTTATTCTCTTAGATAAGATCCTAGATCATATTGATTAAATGATAAAAATCTAACATGGTATCAGAGCTAACCTAAGAAGAAGACACTATGTAGCTGTAGAAGCTAGGGATTCTTAATTTTTGGGTCTCTCTCCATAGATCATCAACAAAAGGAGGATAGGCTAACTCTCCATTGAAGGGCGCATCTTTCTATCGAAGCAAAATTTGATTTCAGGCATTTTCAGTTTTTGACTTGTCACTATTGCGGGAAATTAGGGATTTTTATAGAAGAGGAATTTTTTAGTGATCCCAGCATAGGATTTCTCTCCTTCTCAAAATAAAAATTTAGAGACCAAGATCAAAATTTCTGGTTGGATAAAACTCTGGGAAATTCAAACCCTAATTTGACACCGGATCATAAAATCAACACTGCAAAAGATCAGCTCCATATCCAGTTCAGGAATCTCAAATTGGTAAGATATATGTATTTTATATTTCCATTTTAGGTTCTCATTAAAAGATGAATCAGAGAATTTTTATTGTACAACTAAAATAAAGTTGCAATGGCAGCTAATGGAAATTAGGGTTTCATGCCTAAAAACCCTAAAATACCAAAACTAGTAGTTTTGGTACATTCGCTATATATCGTGATTGGAGAAGGGTCAGGAGCCAAAAATTTTATAGGACGAAGATAAATTCCTTATGTACCCTTTGTAAAAGGTTTAGCCTCGGATTTTCCATATTCTGGGAGATATGATTCCTCCAAATCGGGGTTCCAGCCTCTCCCAGGATTCATCCCTAAACAAGACTGTTAGATTTTTATCATTTAAGCTAGCATTATATTAGGATATTTAACTGAGAGAATAACAAGCACAACAATCCAACACAAGAGACAATGAACACAATTTTTATCATCGGGGAAACCATAAATGAAGAAAACCCTGCAAATTCCTCAGAGATAGAATCAACACCAAAAGTAAAACCCCAAAATAGTAAGATGACCTCCCGACAGCAGTAGCCTCTTTCTTTCTAGCCCCAACAACTTCTTCTCTCTTAGCTATGCGCTACAACTGAGTGTGAGTGAGTGTGTGATAAATAGAGATGCTCACTATCTATTTATACTAATTCTCGACTTGAAAATAACCTACCAAGGCCGACTTCTCTAAGAGAGTCTAATAACCCTAGTGCCCTGAAACTGCGAGGACTTAACCCTTGAACAATACAAGGGTTACCCACAATGACTTGACATGACTTGTTTACATTATAGAACCTCCAGATAGGAATGTTGGGGCATGACATGACTCAAGTATATTACAGACACATCCCAGAATAAACATCGGGGTACAATACATAATAAATACAAGTGAATACATTCTGAAGTTACAAATACATCAACACTCCTCTTAACTAGGAAGGTATTCTCTCGACACAAGTTATTAGCACGGTTCTTCTTCTCTGTATCATATGGATCATCAATGAGTTCTCATCATATTCATCTTCAAGCCATCTTCATTTTCAAGTCATTTTCATCTTCAAGTTATCTTCATCTTCAAGTCATCTTCATCTTGATCTGGATCATCACTCAATCTGGATCATCACTGCTAGATCACCTCTGCTAGATCATCATCACTTGATCTGGATCATTGATGGGTCATCATAATGGGTGTATCTATTGATTCTTCTCATCAAAAGAAGTTCTATAGAGCCAGCCCTTTTTCATGTTGGATGTACATCTACAGAGCCAATCCTTTTTCATACTAGATGTATCATCACAGAGCTAGTCCTTTTTCATACTAGATGTGGCATCCACACAGAGCCAATACTTTTTCATACTGGATGAGTCTTCACAAAGCTATTCCTTTTTCATACTAGATGTGGAACACACACAGAGCCAGTCCTTTTTCATACTGGATGAGTCTTCACAGAGCTAGTCCTTTTTTCATACTAGATGTGGAACACACACAAAGGCGGTCCTTTTTCATACCGGATGAGTCTTCACAGAGCTAGTCCTTTTTCATACTAGATGTGGAACACACATAGAGCCAGTCATTTTTCATACTGGATGAGTCTTCATAGAGCTAGTCCTTTTTCATACTAGATGTGGAACACACACAAAGCCAGTCCTTTTTCATACTAGATGAGTCTTCATAGAGCCAACCCTTTTTCATGCTTGATGTGGAATCCACACAGAGCTAGTCCTTTTTCATACTAGATGTGTCTTCACAGAGACAACCCTTTTTCATGCTGGATGTGGAATCCACACATATATCTGACAATGGAAGGAACCAATCGTCTCACCATGTCACAGCTCTTATATCCGACCATGGAAGGAACCAATCCTCTCATCATGTCAGAAGGGCACAACACTTACATATGAACATGGAAGGAACAAATCCTCTCACCATGTCAGAAGGGCTCAACACAAACACATACTTCCTCTTGGGAGGAATTTTGATCTAGAGAACACCAAGATTCTCCCTGAAGTACTCAAACTTCACCCTAGCCAATAGCTTAGTCAACACATCAGCTATCTATTCATCTGTTGCAACATACTGGAGCTTCATTGATCCTCTTTGCACCATATCCCTGATATAGTGATACTTGATCTTGATATGCTTCGACTTGTCATGGAACACCGGGTTCTCCGAAAACTTCACACAACTCTACACTACTACATTTCAACCAAAAATCCGACGGCCGTATTGTCGGATTTTTGACACTTCCCTGTCGCATGTACAACACTATGATTTTTTTTAAGCGTCGGTGGATTTTCGTCGGTTATCCGACATCTTTTCAATCCGTCGGTTAAGCGACAGATCAGTAAATCGTTGGTTAAATGTACATCATCGGTTATCCGACATCTAATCCATATTAAACTTTAAACGTAAGCGTCGCTTAAGCGACGGTTTTTGAAATTTTAAAAAAAAATTACCTGCAGCCGTCGCTTAAGCGACGGGTTTTGAAATTTATTTTTTTTTTTAAATTACCTGCAGTCGTCACTTAAGCGACGGTTTTTGAATTTTTTTTTTTAAATTTACTTACAGCCGTCGCTTAAGCGACGGTTTTTGAATTTTTTTTTTTTAAATTTACTTGCAGCCGTCGCTTAAGCGACGGATTTTTAAATTTTTAAAAAAAAATTACAATATCTCCCCATCAATTTAAAAAATCCAATAATTAACAGGTCAGGAAAATAAGCTGAGCTGACTAAAATATGGCATAAAACATCACCTAAGCTCAACTTTTAGGCACTATATGGTAAAGTCAAAGATGCAAAAATATGGGGATTCTAAACAAAAATAACACAGGTAACTCATTCTGCTGCTGAATTAATTTCAGCAACGCAGTTTAATTGGTAATGCCATAGTCTAAACACACTGCGAATTGGCCCCTTTCTGGCCTCTCAAAATAATGGGAAGGGAAACTAGCATTTTCTCTCTAAAATCTGGCAAGAATCATTTCGGATTGACAGAATTGCAGATATCAGATGTTAAAGTTGCATAATCCAGTAGAAGTAGGAGTGTTCAAGTGTCCTAAGTCCATTTTTGTATTAATGCCAAAATAGAAAAGACTGAAAAAGTTGAAAAGTTTCCCCAACAAGCTGTTACACAAAAGATAATGGTTCAAAACAAAGAAAAAGAAGTTAAAATATTGAAAGATTTGCTAGAAGAAAGAAATAAAAATTCAAACCTATATAATTTTAGCTTTAACAATCATCATGGACAGAATATGAACTTGCTATTTGACAGGCTTGAAGTTTTGGAACTCCAGACTTGATAAAAGATAATATCACTAGTAAAGACTCCTTATGAAATGAACACTGGCAAGGTTTTCACCAGAACAAGTAACACTAATGGCATACATAGTATATTCCCATAGATGATAGGAGTCAGCGCAAGCGTACCTACTCCCATCAAGATTCAAAACTAGTTGTGATTTACATTGGTGAAATAGAAGGGTCTCATATCCGATAATGTCCATGACACAGATGGACACCTTATTCTTGCAACTTCTATTGCCATTTTAATTTCTGTTGATGACACTGTTCTTATATGACAATAAATAGCAGGCCACTAAAAA
>LPNX010855369.1:0-38944 GCA_001517045.1 Pseudotsuga menziesii
TTTATAATCTAAATATTTAATCATGACTTTAGACTCTATAGAAGTACATTTCAAGTTAATCAAAAGAATGAGGTCATAATATTTATATTTAGACTCGGCACTCTTGCATTTGAAGCCACTGCCGAGACAAATCTGCCAGATCTTCTGCCCTTTTTTCATACGACCTTTGGACTCCAAATACTGAAATTGATACCATGTGGACGACGAAGAAGTATTTCCAAATCTGTACATAGTCATTTTCGATGGTTCTACGGTCTCAAGAGGCAGATTCAGTCCTTTCTCCACTGCACGAATCACTGCTTTGCCACCGGAATGGATGCACATATGATTAAATGCTCGCTTAAAATCGGGCACATATTCTTTCGCTTTAACCTTCACGAAGATCTTTCTAACCAAGAACTTGCTCGGAAGATAAAGAATGTGTTCATAGTAGGGAAGAACCAAAGGACCCAATTGTCACATGTTTGCCTTGAGAGCCTCCGCAGCAATTTCCATAATGTGTTTGCTGAGATTCACCCCTACTCTTCCAGTCGGATCCTCTTCTTGAAAAGAAGCATGATAGGCCATGTCACACACGCCTGCTCTATGCGTTCTAATGACATGAAGCAATCTATATTTAGCACGATGGTGATCGCTTCTTTTGTTCAACAGAAGCTCAGCCCCGCAGCCCATTCTAAACAAAATATTGGAAACCAACATCGGTTCATAGTTTCCGAAATACCAATTTTCTGTAATATTCTCTGTGCTTAGAACTATTGCATAAGTGCCTCTATTGGCAGCACAAAGGAAACCCGCTGCCAGATCCAGCAAAATTAGGTTAGCGCTGCATCCCATTTCGCCGACATTATAAGTCTTGATATCGCTACGAAACCCAAATTTATTAACAATCATCGACGAAAGCGATGGAATAGGGTTAAAAACACTGCAATTCACAACAAGAATACCAATTTCATTAACAGCAATGCCAGTTTTGTCCAGCAGATCTTGAACACAGCCAAACATGATGATCTCTGCTTCTTGACGAGAAGTCTCATGTGTCAACCTCAGCGACAAGTAATAGAAGGTCAAAGGGCAATCGATTACTATATACCTGCTGTGGCATGTATAATAAATGATGGATGCTTAAAATGGTTAAAATCATGATTTCTTAATGCATTATAATAGATTTAGATGTAATTAGTTAGTATTTTTTTGTTAAATTAGTTAGTATCCTTCTTTGTTAAATATTTTTATAAATAAAAAACGGAGAAGCCATCCTACAACCTCGCCTCTTTAGTTGTGAAAAGAATTTGCATTATGTACTGTTTAAAGGATGGTAACAAAATATCCTTTCATTATTAATTTTTTTTACAAATTTATTTTCATTATGTGTTCTTCAAAGGATGCTAACAATGGACCCTTTCATTCTTAATTTTTTTCCAAAATTTTAAATTGATTTATTATGTTAAGATTTTTTGAAATTTGAAATTTAATGTTTATTCAAATTTTTAAATTTCTAAATATCAATGTAGAGTATTTATGAAATTTTAAAATTTAATTTATTTAGGTAGTACTGTAACAAGCTACAAGTTTTACTATTACAATTCATTTTTAAATTGGTAATTCATTTTTTTTTTAATTATAATTTAACTAGCAACAACCATACTAATAAGATTAATATGTTTGGAATACGTAGAGAGGAATATATCACCACTGAAGTTAATTTAATAGTTGTATCATGATTGGAGTTAACCTAATAGTTAATCTAATAGCTATCCAATATAATTGTGAATAGAGTTAAAGTTAAGCTAATAGTTGTAAAATCATTGGATTTAAACTAATAATTGTATCTAATAGTTAATTTAAAAGTTAATATATCAACTATTACAGTTCAATTAAAATTTTGTGATTGGAGTTGAAGTTAAGTTAAAGTTGTATCATCATTGGACTTAACCTAATAGTTATAATTTTTTTTCTTAAAGAATATGTCAATTACTTGTATCTAATAGTTAATCTAACATAAAAACCACTTAAGTTGTGGTTGTTAAGTTCATAGTTGAAGTTAAGCTCATAGTTGTATCATCATGTTGGAGTTAAGCTAATAGTTGTATTTAATAGTTAATTTAAAAGTTAATATAAATCTATTGTAGTTAATAAAAGAGCTTCGAGTTATCTTGACTTCTAGCTTCCAAATGGAGTTGGACTAAGGGTTATGCACATTAACTGGACTCCCAATTGGTAGGTGGAGTTCGAGTGTCACATCAGTTGCACATTACCATGCCACTAAGTGCACTTATCACATGAGTTAAGAGGAATTTATTAGGAGTTCAGAGGATTTTATTAGGAATTATACTATCACATGAACTGTACTTTACTTCAACTCCCAACTGTAAAATGCAGCTTGAATAATTAACTCGACTTCAAGGTGCTAGTTTATAATTGTTATAAGGAGCTCGAATGATTAATAGTTAATTTAAAAGTTAATATAAATCTATTGTGGTTAATAAAAGAGCTCTGAGTTATCGTGACTAAAAATTATGCACATTAACTAAACTCCCAGTTGGTAGGTGGAGTTCGACTCTTACATGAGTGCACATTAGCTAGACTCCTAGATGCCAAATGCAGTTGCACTAAGCTGTAAGTAATTAGAGTTGAAGTTAAGCTAATAGTTGTAGAATCATTGGAGTTAAGCTAATAGTTGTATCTAATATTTAAGCTAGTATAAATCTATTGTAGCTAATAAAAGAGCTATGAGTTATCGGAATTTTCCACCAAAACAAGAAGAGTAGAGGTGACAAATTGGTATCAGCTACCACAATTGGATTTGATCTCAGCTTTGAAGAAGGAATGTGTTTAGGAGAATCAGTGTGATAGGGGGAGTCTATGAACTCATCATCCAAGGTTCTTACTCAAAGAATCACTACAAGAAGGATGTTAATAGTATGATCAGCACCAATTCCAAGTTAATTGGAGGACTTCTAGCTTCAAATGGAGTTTGACTAAGCCTTATGCACATTAAGTGGAGTCCCAATTGGTAGGAGGAGTTCGAGTGTCACATGAGTAGCACAATACCATGCCACTAAGTGCAGTTATCACACGAGTTCAGAGGAATTTATTAAGAGTTCAAACTATTTTATTTGGAGTTCGACTCTTACATGACTGCTCATTAGCTAGACTCCTAGATTCCAAATGCACTTGGACTAAGCCGTAAGTAATTAGAGTTGTAGTTAAGCTAATAGTTGTAGAATCAATGGAGTTAACATAATAGTTGCATATAATAGTTAAGCTAATAGTTATCCAATATAACTTTGATTCAAGTTGAAGTTAAGGTAATAGTTCTAGACACATTTATGTTAAGATAATAGGTGTATCTAATAATAGATGGAGTTAAGCTAGTAGTTGTATCTAATAATCGAATAGTTGAAGATTAATTTTAATTTTTACAACTAGCACTAACTCTACTTATCATATGTTAATTAAATTATTTTTTATTTTTTTGAAATTATTAATTATTAATTTTGGAGGAGACTCATATAATCAATCTGGATAGTACACTTGTCTCATTCTCATTTAATCTCGGACGATTACTATAGAATCAATCTGGACAGTACACTTGTCTCATTCTGGTCGGTAGATGAAAAAGCATAGATGGGAGTCCACCCCAAAATTCTAACATATATATTAATCATGATTTTATTTGATATTATTATATATTGGTTAACAAGTTAGTATTCATGAAGTTAATTATTTTATTATTACTTTTTTAAACTTAACACAAAATTAAGTTGAAATTTTAAAATTTAATATCTCTTCATGTAGCATTGTGGCAAGCTGCAACTTTTACTATTACAATTAATTTTTTAATTAGTAATCTGGTTTTTCATTTTGTAAAATTATAATTATAGTATTAATTATTATTTTATTGATATTACATATTATTGTTTAGTGTTTTTTTTTATGACATAAATTATAATTATTTTGATTAATAGGTTAATTTTTTAATAAGTTAGTAATAACTAAGTTAATTATTCATTTATTGTTTTTAAACTTAACCCAATTATAAGTTGAAATTTTAATACACAATTATAGTTATATCACTAAATTTATAAAATTAAAATAAATAATAATATGTCATATATAAAATAAACAAAAAAATTTGACATTCGTGAATTTGAGTAAAAACATTTCACGTAAAATGAAAGTCATAAATTACACAAAACTGTCAAAGAATTTTAATTAGACAGGCAAAATAAAATTCAAATTCCACGCCTGGAACGTGCTTCTAGATGGTGAATTAAGGAATAAATTCGTAGCAATGTTGAATTTTTTTCAGTTTTACTGGTAGGTGTTATGTTCCGGACTTTATACATAGCTCAATGTTAAGATTGATTCTTTGTAAACGCTGATCACAACACAAAAAGCAAATGTTGTTGGCCCTTGGATCTGTGCCTCATCCACTATACTGTGCTTGCAGTTAATTATTACATTATTCATTTCAAGCCTGCCTGTCACCAATGGCAACTATGCTCTCCAGGATTACTTCTTCGATCGCACAAGTAACTCAATATTCAACAAAATTGCTTCGTGGCTTTTATAAACACGCATCTAGCCCAGAGATATTTCAGTACTTTTTCTAGCTGTTTTATCAGATTTGACAATAAACTCCAAGGACTTTGCTGCTTCCTGGAATATCTTGTAACAAAAAATTCATCCAGAAGGAAACAAAGGAAGTATTATTCAAATTATATCAATAATGCGTGTCCAGGCATTTATCACATCAATGCTTTCTATGTCCTTATTAATCGATCAAATAGAAATGATCGGCTGACTGTTCGTACATTCAATCTTGATAACTGGCAGATTCATAGTTTCATGTAACTTAAATTGTTCGTACATTCAATCTTGATAACTGGCAGATTCATAGTTTCATGTAACTTAAATTGTTCGTACATTCAATCTTGATAACTGGCAGATTCATAGTTTCATGTAACTTAGATGTAGAGATCTATATCTATATGTTAAATGACAACTAAATTAATGTGTTTATGAGAGGTTTTTCATTACGAGTATTTAGGGGAAGTTTCCTGGCATAACCTGCAACAGTTTACTTAGGAAACTTATTGCAGCAGTTCACTTAGGAAACTTATTTCATGACATGACAACTAAACTAATTCTCAGCATAACCTGCAACAGTTTATACAAGTAACTTCTTTCATGAAGTATATAATGCATGATTGAGATACTGCACTAATAAAATTGTCTATAAAACTGAAGCCAACATGTAATCTCTCCTTCTTTCTTGAAAACCTTCTTTCTTTGAAACCTTCTTTCCTTTGTCTACATGAATGTTTCACTCAATGCTTAATAAATTTGAACTGAAGATGACTGCGCAAAAAAATTGAATTGAAGATAATAAATTTGAATTGAAGATGAACTGTGCAAAAAAGTAGCGGAGCTATCTTTGAATTAAGTGGCAAGGAGCTAAAAGTGCGTGAGAACCTTCATTGCAACGCAATATTGTTTCAGAAACGCAGACCATCAATTAAAAACAATACGCCTGAAACACACAAAATTATGTACAATTGGTCTTTCATGGCAAATTGGATACCCAGTGCCTTCCATACCTAAAAGCGATTACCCATTGCTGTATTGCGCGCTTTCTCTTTCAATGAGCCACTGTAGATATTCGAAATCAGGAACTTGGCAGGGAATAGTGAAAACGCCCCTCTGGTGAAAGCCATAGACTTGTTCGGCTTCTTGGAGCAAATGGAGGAAAAGAGGGTGGTTGAAATAGTAGACGGGGATCACAAACCGCGTCTGCTCTTCTTGGGTATCCCCAACGTACACTGCCAAGAATCCCTTGGGAACGTCTTTGGGCAGATACCGGCCACTTTTCTTTTCATTTCCCTCCCTAAAACTGCATGATAACTGGCGGCCAATATGTCTTTTCGTGCGAGCAAGAAGATTCGAGCAACTACCATAGGCCTTAATGTGACCCGTAAGCAGACAACGATCCTTCTCCTGCCTACTCAAATCTGGAAACACTGAAATCGGCGTGTAATTTGCACCAAGAGGAGTAGCCTGACTGTTGGAAGTATCCCTCGCGTGAATTTGATTATTTGTCATATAATTCGATGATCTGAAGCCCTCGCAGAGCACAAATCTTCTCCAGAGCTTTACAAACTTCCGTATTATTTTCAAACTCTTGGCATCTGCATCCATGCTGATGTTTATGCAGTTTTTTGTTTGATTTGAAAAGAGGAAAGTTTAAGCTATTCCAGAAACATTATAAAATAGGAATCTAAACAACAATCTCTGCAGAATGTTCAAGAAGAATGTGTATGAAAACAATCTATACAGAATGTTAAAGCTGGAGAATGGGCAAGAACATCTCATAGTAGAAAGCAGAATAGAACCAGCGACCCGCCACGGAGATCGCTAGTCTAAACGAAGTTAAAGAGAAGTCAGTCAGTCACAATGCATTGAGCCTGAAAGTGGACAAAACGATTCGCTGGAAGGTGGGCACGTGAAATCTGAACTGAATTATAAATAACATAATAATAAAATATAATAAATGCTGATGTCATGGTAGCCATGTGTGTTAAGTGAAAACCAGATACCAAACTCCAACGCTGACATCATTCCTTATTGGCCAATTAGAAGTTGACAAAATAGCAAAGGCAAATATTTTTATTAAAATTTAAAATATTTTTTGGCAAACTCCAAAGCTAAACTTTGCAAAACATATTTTAAATTTTTGGTCAAAGGGCAACTAATACAAGGTCAAAGGGTAAGCGATGCTGTGGCAGGTATAATAATATCCTCACCATTTTTACCTCTATAGTAATCACCATCACAAATATGAAATCACCTCGAGATAAGGAAATAAGTAATCACCCTTGTAGATATGAAATCACCTCCCCACCTAGGATTATCCTTGGAAATTTATGATGTATATCTTTGACAACACTCAACCTTTAAACATTTTTATCATTATTGATGGTCTAGGAATTTAAATAAGAATTTCAAATAGTATAAAGGTTAGCACAATGTTAATTTTCAATTAAAGAAGTGAGGTCTCTTTAGTATTCTAGGGTTTGGGTCCACCCTTGGGTTACAACTTTAGGGTTTAGGGTTATATCATATTTAATTTTGTGGATATATCATTACTATTAGAACAATGGACATAGAATGCAAACAAATAGATCGAATAAAGAATTGAATAAGCAAAGGTGATGTGATGCACTTCTCCATTGCTTGTATGATTCCTTGTTTTGTTTTTAACTCCACTGCAGTGGAACCAAGCTGCAAATAAAATAAAATAAAAATGTAAGCTAACGACTGGAAAAGTAAAAAAATAACGAATGGGTATTCAATGAATAGAGAGATGTATTGAACCTTGATTGCTTCCATGGAAACAATATGCCTATGAACCCGTCAAACCACTAAGTAATGTTAAGTGAGATGGGCCTTATCTCCCTAGATCAAGCTCGTTTTGCACCAGTTCAATTTTGGGTTTACCCAAAATCTATGTCTCCATCCATCACTAAACTCGTTACCATTGCTTGATTGAGATCCCACAAAATTCGATAGGGATAGTTTGTAAATTGAAGGCATAGAAAGCATAAAAATGGGGTTTCTCATGGCTCTATTCTCGCAACTTTTTGGCTCCATACAGGGATTGGGAATTCAGAAGGACAAAATGTATGTATTTTGATGGTTGGGACAAGATTCAACATTCCTTCTAGGTCGATATCCCGTTGCAAAGTATGGATGGCTCTATTATCAGGACGACTTCCTCTCCCTTCTCTCTCTCTCTCTAATTGGGTAAACTATAGCACAACTATAGCAACAAAACTGGCCACAATCCATGAGCTTTATAAACTAGCGATCCACGAGATTTATATATAATTTCCATTTCGTGTCGAAAATACGATGACATTGTCTATTTGATGTCAAAAATCTGAAGGGTATTGGGCCACTATGAAAGAAACAAAAAAAATGCATTTTATCTTAAGTAAAATATGACATGAAGGCCAAATTTTAGAGTGTCGTCGGATTCTTTTTCAAATGTAGCTATGTTATCATTTTTTAATTTCAATTCCTGTCATCTGTTTACCCATAATAACAATTCTCCTGTAATGGTTTTGATTTCCTCTTTCATACCCAATGAATTTGGATGAGATTCCTTGATCTTAGTTTCGAATCGAGATATATTACCCTTAAGAGTCTGTTTGGGTTCTTGTCAAAGACTCTTGTCACTCCTAGAAGGTGAAGAATTTCCTGTCGATAAGGACATGGGCTCAGTTCTACATGGAGATATCCTGTTAGTAAATTCTTTAGTCGAATTAGTCACAGGGTTGTTTCCTTCATAAATATTGTGATTACACTCATTATCATGAGCAATTTCACGATTTGGAAACATATTATCATAATCACTTATGATCTCAACTAATGGGTTTTCTCTTTTTTGTTGTGTCGTTGCAGGGGTTTCTATCATGGTCATGCTCCTAGTAAATAGATGAGCACATACATAGACAGAATCTGTTGGCTTTAGTTTAATTCCATTAAACAAGATAGAGTCCGTGTTTTGGGACATGATAGTTAGCCTTTCAGGACTTTGAGTAGGTATTTGAACAACTCGAATAGGCTACAATTTAACATAACCTCCACCCATTAACATGGGATTACCTTCTATCATGTTGGAACCTAAATCCTTCAATAGGACCAGTTGACTGTCGTTTGTTTCTTTAGGGCTTGCACAATGTTTTAACACAAAAGATTCACAAACATATAATTTCCTTCTCTTCTATTGAGATTTAGATATATATGGAGGCAAGAATTCAATATGAACAAATCCATTTTCAACTAAAAATTGATCCCAACTCATATCAATCGTAGACAATTGAAACTGAATCAGTACTTTTATTAAACCATGATGAAATAAACTTCGATCTTAATTTCCTATGGTGTTCTGAACAACATAAGACATTTTTCCAAGCTATAGAGCATAAAGCATAGTAAATTCAACTTAGAACCTTTGAATGCCATCAAAAGCCTTAAATCATAATAATGTACAGAGTAAAATCGACCATCACATGTTATATATCTGATGATCAAATGAAGTAATTGTTGCAACTGGGGCTTGAGGTATTTCAAAGGGAACCCAAATTTATCATCAAAATCTGCAGGTAAGGGGAGTAAAATTTGTTTTCATTTGGCCTTATTTATCTCCCCCTTGTTTAAACCACTTCTCTCTCATCTGGGACAACTTCGTTTCTTTCGCTATGAAGTCCTCGGAGATAACAAAATGTAAATTTCCAATCTGTGCAACATTCTCCTTAAGAGATAGGGAAAATTGGTGAGTTACCTCTACATTATGCCAATCAAATCTTCTAAAGAATTCTCCCCATCTTATTTTTTAAATTAACAGCATATCCTCGAGTTCAATGTCGAGCAATTCGCTACCAGCTGGGTCAAATCTACATAGAGGATCCATCGTGACTATACTAAGATGATAATCAAGGTAAAGGTAATCATCAATGAAGACCACAAACCAAGTTTTTTTTTTCCTATACAAACCCTAAATTCGGTAACCTCACATCCAAAACACTTCCCAATTCATTCTATGGTCTGGTAACCAAGGTAAATGATGATACAGAAAAAGAAATTAGGATGATGCAGAGAGAGAAATCATGACTTTGTACGAGCATTATAAATAGAAATGACCCTTAAAATCTTCGTTGATAGAGTGAAATGACATGATTTGTACTTTGATCAACATGTGTTGAATGAATCATAATTCGTGTTTTAATCCTAAGCTAGGATAGATCCCACATTCTTTATTCATAGTTTCGATTTGCATGGATGTCATAATAGTCATAGTAGTTAGGGTATAATTTGAATGGAAGTTTGATCATTCATTTAGGCATAGTTTTTTAGGGTTTTAATTTTTAGGCATAGTTTTAGGTTTTAATGTTTAGATATATATAATGAATCAATATCATCAATCTAAACAATATATAAAACATGAATTTAATCATTAATACTTTTCCTATAATTACAAAACAAATTATTGAAGCCATGATATCATTTATGGGGAGATCATGTTAAAAAATAAAAAATCATAGAATCCAATTCGATTTGATTGCAAGATAAGATTAGCAAGTTGCTGATCAACTGAAAAACGAAAAATATTTAAATAATATATATATAACCAAAAGTTAATATGTGCAAATAAATAATTGATTATATATAAATTGTATTTAACATTTGTTAAATATATCATGACTAAAACCTCAATAGTCGTGAAAAAATAAATCCTTGCAATATTTTTTTCTTGAGTAATTGACGTTTCAAATTGCGAGTACCTTTAGAATCATAGATTATGAAGGCACTCTTAATAATTTCTTCAATAATTATTAAGAGAAAAGCTGATATCATTTTTTATTAACAAAAAATAGAATGAAAAATGAGAAGGTTGTTCGTAGCCAACACATCCGTCATGCACACACTCTTCATTGATAGCCTTGAGGATTCAAAATTCACAAGCCAAGAGGAATAAAGGAAGCACTTGATGAATCTCTTAAAATTGACAAGATAAAAAAGTAGAAATCCCTAACTAAAAGGAAAAAAATGCAATATATTTATAAAATACAAGAAAATCTCTTACACCTCTCTAAGGTGGCTCCTAAGAAATTATCCAGGAAGATTATAATTAGGAAAACTAAATATAATAATAGAATTACTTTACATTCCTATCTTAAAAATATTTATGAATCCCCAAATATCATAGATAACTTTGAAACCCTGCTCACAATGGAAGAAGTTTTCTCATTAGAATACATAGATTTGGGGGTTAAGCGTATGGAAAATGGAAAAGATAAGGACATTAAAGGGTACCAAGAATAAATCTTAAAAATCAAAGTTCTTGTCATCATCCCTCACATCCACAAGCTATTCAATCAAGCAGTTAAGAGAGGGTTCCCTAAACCATGGACTCACAGTCTCATTATCCCTATTTTTAAAAGTGGGGATACAAATAACCCCTCTAATTATCAGAAAATTATGATTAGCCCTCTCTCAGACAAGTTATATGGTATTATTTTGAAAAAGAAGATCACCATATGGCATGAAAGTGAAGGTAAGATGGCTAAAGGCCAAGCGATTTTTAGAAGGCACCACTCAACAATGGACCACCTTGTTGTGCTTAGGATCATTGTGGAGGAATGTCATAATGATAAATCCAATCTCTTTTTATTCTTTATTGAATTTAAAAAGGATTTCGATATGGTATCTCAAAATAACCTACGGAACATATTAGAAGAGATAAAGGTTCCTTTTGAGTTGAGAGTTGTCGCAATAAGGTTATACGAGAATGTCATTACCAAATTTAACATCATGGAGGTCTGGTAGAAATATATTAAGTGTAATATCGGAGTTAATGAAGGTTTCCCCCTCTCCCATAACCTATTTGGCATTTACATCGATAAGCTAGACTTTTGTTTAGAGGAAACAAGTTGTGCTAACACGATCTTAGTTGGAATAGTCATCATCCTTCTTCTCTATGCCAACAATATTGTTCTTCTAGAAAGGTGTCCATTTTATCTTGATAAAAAACTAAGACTTCTTAAGGATTTTTTCTCTGCCATGGGTATGATTGTTAACACTGACAAAACGAGAGTTATGATTATAAAATCCAAGAAGGACACTTCTGCTAATTTTGTGTATGACAATAGCAACTTGGAGGAAGTGTCCTCTTGCAAATACCTAGGAGTTGATATTCATCACAAGCTCAATTGAAACTATAGCATTGAGAAAATAATTACTGGAGGGTGGAAAAATTATTTTGGTCTTGAAAATAATTGTAAAGGATCAAACCTTGTGATGTCGGATAAAAAGAATCTCCTCTTTGAAATGTTAGTCACTCATGTTATCTTGTATATATGTGAGGTTTGGGGTTGCAACATCTCTAGAGAATCCTGGAGAAAGATTGAGAAAATCTAGAATTTTTTTATAAATTTTAACTTAAAATTAAAAGGAATACACCCTATCCTATTCTCCTTATGGAAGTGGGTATTTCCCCTATTGAGAGCGTAGCTATGACTAGGGTCCTATTGCACAATGAAAAAATCAATACCATGGGAGACCATAGACTTCATAAGATATCTTTAAATTCCATCCAAAACCACCTAAGAGTCAAGCAAGGTTGGTATAAAGATACAAGTGTATGGTTAAACCTTTGGGAGATCGACGAAAATGTTGCATTCCAAAATATTAATAGCATTAAAAATATTGTTACTTCTAAATTTAAAGAGAAAATGTGGTGTGAGAAATATTTAGAGGATAAAAGAAAATTAAGATATTATAAGGAGGTCATCAACCCTACTCTAGAATATCAAAAGTATCTCTCTTTTTTAACTAGTTCAAAGAAAAAAATTAATATAGCCAAGATAAGAATGAACTCTCATGAGCTCCATAGTGAAATAGGTCATTGGGAAGTTCCTAAAACACCATGTGTGGAAAGGATCCGCCATCTCTATGAGAATATGAATATTGATGATGAAAATCACTTCCTCTTATAGTTCCCTATGTACACCCACGTTAGATCTCATTTTCATAATATTTTTTGCAATACCGACCTTCCTATTATTTTAACGTGTCAAAATTATAGTGAGCTCGAGATGCTTCTCTCCAAGCTCTTTGAGCATATGAATACAATTTTGAAACAAACTAAATAATATGTTTCTTTAGGTCCAATGGACCAAAGTTTGGTCTCAGTGGACGTTAACCATCATCATGATATGTCCTTATTATGAAGAACATATTTGGATGAAAATTCTAAAGAAGGATGGACTTCAGAGCAGGATGGGAAAGTGCAGAAATGTTGGATGCCACTCTTTAGAAAGCCAATAAATATTTAGAAGGTACAAAAATTTAAATGAGGAAGTTAGTTCATAAGCAAGCAACTGCTCCAAATAAGCCCAAAATAGGTCCAACGAAGATTGCAACAACAATTGCAGAGTCAACAAAAGCTATAGGAATAACATATATTCCATAAAGCTATGCAGGTTGGAATGGCAACATGAATATGGTTTTATTGTTTCTTGATTTACGGTCCATCCTGCACATGTCTAGATTGATAGCTTGAGGAATAAATTTTGGCCAAATGTTTTAAGTGTTTTGGTTGGAGTTTCATTAATTTTGATGCAACTTTATTTGGATCTATAAGAAAACTATGATAAGGGAAGGAACTCTTTTGCTCATGATCAAGACATACCGAATGCTTTGAAGCAAATTCATGTTGAACAACTTATTGAGTTTAAGATACTTCTTAAACATTCCATTCCTCATTTGAGGTTGAAAAATGATGACATACTTGGATGCAACAATGGAGATGAAGTGTCCAAGATTCCTTAGAAGTATGGCAAGTGTCCCAGGTACAAATGGATAAAATTGATTGGCTTGTGTTTTTTTAACTAGGTTTTGATGCAATCTTATTTGGTAACCTGATAGTGAAACTAAGAATGCTTGAAAAATATCTAAGAAAATTATGATAAGGGAATACACTATTTTGCTGATGACCAAGACATATCAGATGCTTTGAAGGGAAGTTATATAATTCTTATTGAGGTTAAACAATGATGAAACAATTGAGATAATGTCTCTAAGATTCCTTGACAATATGGAGAGTGGAACTTAGGCGGATGTATATTTTTTATTTGGCAGTTGTTTTGTTAACTGAATTTTAATGAAGCCTTATTTCATAAAGCGAGTGTGGCTTCCCCATTAGACCCAAAAAAGAACTGCTGCTAATTTCATTAGTCAAAACATGGAAATCATGTTAATATTTAGGACTTGAAGAAAACAAATTGTTGATTTCTTAAGAAAGTAGGTAGGACTTGAAGAATTTTTTTTATATAGCAGATGGAATATGAACAATTTGCAATGTGCATGCAAATTGGGAGATTTGTTTGTTAGTTGGGTTTTTATGAAGCATTACTTTGTGATCTTAGTGTGGCTTTCCTATTTTCCCAAAAACATCTTTCATGTTGTTTTAGTGAGTAAATACATGGTAACCTAGGTGATTTTCGATTTTATAGGCTTCAAGGACTATCTCGCACACGACTGGGTTGATAAGCCAACAAATGGATTTTATGGCAGATGTCTTGTGTGTTTTGACATGGTTATATGAGATGTCCTCACTACTTAGAACATATTTGGAAGAAATTTATAAAGAAGAATGGACTTGTAATTAGAGGAACATCATTCCTCGCCGCTCAATCAAATGGCATTTGGACACATGTCTTGATAATTTGTGAATGGTGGTTGGATAGGTGTCTCACATGTTTGGAAATGTGTTTTGTTAACTCCGGTAAATAAGAAGGATTTATACCTTCATTTACTACTTAAGGGCATGTCCTACGCGTGTTTGGGTTGTTGGACAGGTGTATTGCGTGTTTTGACAAGGGTTCTGTTAATTGAGCTTTTATGACTTTTTATTACCTCTCTTTGTTGCTTGAGGGTCCATCATGTACGTGTTTAGAAAGTGGGACAGGTGTGTCAAGTTGTTTGATAGGGTTTGTTTCTAATTTTATTAGTTAAAACATGACAAGCATGCTGATATTTAGGACTTGAAGTCAACAAATTGTTGACTTCCTAAGAAAGTAGCTAGGACTTGAAGAGTTTACTTTTTTTATAACACATGAAATATGAACAATTTGCAATGTAAATGCAATTTGGGAGATTTGTTTGTTAGTTGGGTTTTGATGCAACATTACTTTGTGATCTCAGTGTGGCTGTCCTATATCCCCCCAAAAAAAATGCTGCTACTTTCATTAGTCAACACATGGAAATCGTGTTGATATTTAGGCATGCATAAAGCTAAATTGATAGTCATGCGTGCATAAACCTAGACTGACAACCCTGTATCATATTATCTTGTTTTGATGCACAAATGATGCAATTCTATGATTGAGAAAATGGGTTGCATGGATAGAACATGTTTCGGATGCAGAAGCAACTTTTATAGACCAAGTGTTTTCTAACAAAAATGAACATCGTCGGCAACTTGGTGATTAAACAGAATTTTATGTGCAATAATGTTTACAAATTTGTTTCTAATTTCATTAGTCAAAACATGGAAATCATGTTGAAATTTACTTTTAAAGGTTTCCATAGTCAGGCATGCAAAAATTTGGCTTGACAACCCCATCTCATATCAACTTATTTTAATGCATGACTAATGCAATTCTATAATTGAGAAAATGGGTTGCATGAATGGAGGATGGTTTGGATGTATAAGCAAGTTTTATAGACAGAGTGTTTGGTAATGGAAATGAACAATGCACACAAGGTGATAGAACACAATTTAAGTGCAATAATGTTTAGGGAGACCTTGAAGAAAGGGATGTAAGATATTAAGGTAGTGCAAGATGAGTACAAAATTTCCTCTACTATAGGTGGGTGAATGGAGATCTAATATGGATATTCAGGGATGTCCTAACAATATTAACTATTCCAATATGTATTAATTATGCATAACATGTTTGGAATGAAGTTATGAAGGATAGATTTGTAGTCAAAGAAGATTGGGAAAATATGCATCTTCCCAAGCTAAGTATTAAGTGAGAAAATATATCTTTAGAAGATACAATTATTTAAATGAGAAATTGATAGGGTACACAAATAAAATGTGTAGGAACTACATTCAATCAACTGAATATTTGTGTATCGAATTTCTTCCAAGGAGCCAAAAGGTTTGTTGGCTTAGGCTTTTCCTAGTAGGATATTGTATTTGAAAACGTCAATATCCCACTATTTATTTATGGAACTACTTCCAAGTAGCCAACATAATCAACATTATATTGATAGTTCTAAAAGCTCCAACAAAAATTGCAACAACAATTGAAGAGATTAAGCCAACTATAAGATTAATCTATATCACAGGAAATTAGAGTTTCCCCTAGCAGATGTTGGGTAGGTGGGGCAGACCTGGGTTCTTATGCTTTTATATTCGCACCAACAAACAGACCCACAGTGTTGGCCCTTTCGGCAACAACCTGCGAACAGGTTGCAGTCTCACCCGAAACAGCTATGGCGTGCCGCAGAATCAGGTTTCTGTAGGAGAAACAGGGATATTACTGTACCTTTATCCTTAACAAAGAATAATTATGCAATATAGAGCTTCGAGATTCACTTAAATAACTTCGGAGTATAGATAAAAAGACAGTTTCTTGCTTAACCCTTAACTGGGAATTCATAGCGAAGTTAATACTTAGCAGTTTATCTTACTTTATCATTCATTTACCTATCAAATGCATAAAAACATAACAGAAACAAAATAAAAGAACCACCACAACAAAAGATATACATGGTTCACCCCCAGTGTAGGGGCTATGTCCACAGAACTGCGTTTATATTCAACAATTTACAAAACACACATTTTTTATCTATGCACTCAGCTACAGATCTTCTCAACAACCCAAAACTGCGCACTTAGCTACAGAACCTTTCTTCCAAACCCTCTGCACACTCAGCTGCAGAGGTCATCCATGCACTCAACTGGGACTTAACCTTAAACCCAAAAATAGATCTTATCCTCTTCGCATAACATCATCATCATAACACAAAAGCTTCCTTTTACTCCTTTACATAAGTGCCTATTTATACAAGTGCACTATTACAATACCATGGGCTTAAACCATGGGTACCCAAAAACCATGGGACATTTACAAAAAGAGGGGCTTCAAACCAACCCCGAAGCCCCTAAGACTATTTTGGACCGCAACTCCACTTACAAGCTTCGCACCAAAACTGTGCAGTTGCCAAAATTAAGGACCTTCAAAGTCCAAGCCCCAATAGGCCCCTAAGACTCACCAGTGTCCCGTCCTAGGACACTCTACTGCTTTTTGGGTGGAAGAATCTTCTTGGCGAAGATAGTAAACTGCTTATTGAGGCTGCGCATGATATCTTCAGCTGCTTGCTCTTTCTCCACTATCTCCTGTAATGTTGCTGCAGAGGCTTCATTGGCATTTTCCTACGCAAATGCATCATACTCCTTCAAGACTTTGAGCTGGTTGTCCGCAGCAGTGCTCAACTCCAAGGCCTCGTTAATGAGGGGCTACATAGAGCTCACTAACAATGTTTCTTTTCTTCTGCAAGACTCAATTTCTCGCTGGAGATCATTACTGTGCTTCACCTTAAGCATGTTCTACATAGGAGGCAATGTCTTAATTTCTTCTTTTACTGCATCCAGCTCTATCTGTCGCTACTTGATGGTTTCTTGCAACTTTTCTACTTCTGGGTTGTCCTGCAAGTTTTCCCAGGCCTCGACACTTTCATCTAGAAGCTTTGATGCACTACTTACAAGATCTGAGACCTTCGTTCCTGAGGCCTAAATATCTCTGCGACGTTGTTCCCTGACCTCTGGTGGACTCTCAAGAATGAGGCAAAGCTGAAGCTCTGCAATTTGGGCCTCATGTTCTATTTTCATCTTCTCTATCTAGATTCTAGACTATTGTGCATAGTCTTTCAGCTTGACTATTATTTGCTCGAGTTCTTCTTCAACCTACATGTCGAAGTCAGGGAGACTTCGACATGCCTCATCCAACACTCGAGCTAGTGTAGCTTGCTTGTGTTCTATTTCCATCTTCTTCTGTTCATCTTCTTTCAACTGTGCTTCGAGGCTCTCACTCTGCTTTGCGGTATTCTCTAACTCCATGTGTGTGTACCTGTCTCGTTCTCAGATCTCCTTCATGAGTGCCAATTGACAAAGATGCAGCTTCGGCATAGACAACTTAGTGTAATCTATCTCAACTATCATGCTCATCTGCGATCGAGATGCTGCGTTAGTTATTATAAGGGCTACACTTGGTACTTGTCCTCTATTGTTTCTGGCTAGCCATTGTCTCGTATCTGGCTACGTGCTTACTGGGGCATTGCTTTCTGCTGCACCAGTTGTTGTTCTTTCCACTAACTCCTTAAGTTCTGCAATTCGCTGTGCTACGCCAGTGAGCACATCAAGATGTTTAGTTTCAAACTCTGCCATTTGCTAGATAATACCTATATAGACTTTGTCAAAGCCTGATCAAGCTCTTCAATCGTCAAAGCAGGCTCTTTGACGATGTTCTTGCCCTTTGATGCCTTATTTTTCTTTCTAGGCTGAGGCTTAGTAACTTCCTCCACTTTTGGGGACTTGCGCTTATTTGGGCGATTAGGGTCTGAGATGGTCTTGACTAATTCTTCTTCTTCTTCATTAGCTCTGTCATCTCCACTAAGGTCACCTTCGCTCTGTTGTGAATCATCTTGTTCTTCACTCTCGTCTAGTGGGTCATTCCGTTGCGGCTGGCTAGGACCTATGCCCACATCTCTTACTGGAGGGACTGGTATGTTGGGCCTTGTTCCTCCATCCTTCATCCATTTAGCCGGCCACTGCTGGACTACTGCGAGGATGTCTTCTTAGTTCACCATTGATGGTAACTTCCACCATGTATATTTGTTATCTGTGTGGGCCTAGATGAAGACATTATGCATATCAGCCATGAATTTGGCCACTCCAGTATACTGAGAAAATAGCTCATTATGGAGCCGGGGTGTTTTTAGGATCTCATACGTAATGTTCATCGAATAGAAGGCGAACACGTAGTTCATCATCTGCTGCAAGGCCTTATCCTGTGAAACCCAAAGAGATGCATACCTTGCTGTGCCAGGCATCTCCGGAGGCACATCAACAAACTGTGCCTCGGTAGGTTCTCTCCATCCTACCAGTGCAATAAGCACTAACAACCATGAATAATGAAAGGCTCTCCCTTTCTCTTGTGCATCGCGGACATCTGCAAGGAATTCTCTAGCAATGTACTCTGTCCATTTGTAACTGTATCCTTCGGCACAATTCACAGCAATACTGATAATTGGGGAAGGTACTTCATTAGGTCTACACTTCCACATCAATTTGCATGCTAGGATCTCTACGGTGAAGAGAATGTTCTGGTGCCAAATAGTGGATGTTTGATACCCTCGATTTCCTTTTGTCAAACCGAAGCGGTCCTTCATGTGCTGCACCAGCTTCGTATCTTCGTGCTTTCCAACAAATTCAATCCTAGGATCAGGCCCTTCCTTCGACAAGCCTGTAATCCTATGAATCATCTCTCCATTAATAGAAATTCTCTGGTTTCCTATCCATAGGTGCCCATCATGCACCAATGCCAATAACTGCTTGAACACCACGGTAACCTACGAGCTGTGACCAAAGTGGGGGACATTCAGCATCTTCAACAAGCCAGCTTGCTCCAAGCTAGTAGCCCACTGTTTGAATTCAAGTAACGTCGTTCCAACATCCAGATAATGGACGGAGTGCAGGTATTTCCTAGGTGCGAACTGCAGAAACTTCTCACAATCATTTGTATCGTGGTCTGCGTACTTGAGCCGATCTAATCTTCTGGTCATCGTTCCGACCAACTTCACACCCTGTGGCAGTGAAGGGGTGCGTAACGTGAACTTGGATATCCGCTAAGGTGGCCGAAATCCTAGTCGAACAGGCGGGAGATATGGTTGACGCTACGATGCAACATTCTCATCCTCACTGAAGTCTTCAAAACCTTCAGGTGGGAGCTCTACCGAACTTTGAGGATTCATCTGGATCATGGGATCCTCTGGTGTCTTTCCTGATGGTTTGTTCCTGTCTTCGTTCTGCTTAGAGTGAACTTCTGCCTTAAACTTCTTTCTGGTAGATCATGTCTACATTGGTTGATTTGGCACTAGGGGAGTCTCTTCGCGAGGTGTAGATGCAGGTGGGTTGCTCATAAAGTTCTGCAGACCCCTCTTTCTGAATTCTCTCACCAATTTCTAGACTTCACGATCAGCTGACATGGACTCATCTGCGAACTCAAGAAAATGCGTAGTGCAAAATTCGCAGGCCTAGGTGTCTTCTTATAGAATCCAACGACCAAATATGCCATGAATGTGCATTAAAGACACCAAATATGATAGAGAGGTGGTAGATCTTGTCCAAACAGCACTAGATTTCCCAAAATCTCATCATTACAGGCAGTTAATGCAGTTAACGTACCGACACCGCCAAATCTGATTTTTTCCAAGGTCGCATTTTAAGCTTCGACAGACCTTTCTTCTTCGGCACAACCACTAACTTCAGCTTCACCACAATAAGGGTATTTGACACAATATAGACCTTCGACACTTTGTAAATTTTCCAACAATCTGTCGAAGCGCTCTGAGAACAGCTTCATTATAGTCTAGTACCCAATTTCAACTGTTCTTGGTGCTTAGACTCTTCTTCTTGCTATTACTTCTGATGAGAGGGTATAGGTCCGTCCCAGTACTTCTTTAATATACTTCCATTCACCATGGAGGGAAAAGTTTCTCCATTCAATTTAGCTAACTGAACTGCACCACCATCAGTAACTTTCTGAACTATGTATGGTCCTTTCGAATGTGTCTTGAACTTACCTGGGAACTTCATGAATTTACTGTCGTACAAGAGCACAAGATCACCATTCTAAAAATTCTTCTTCTTAATGTGTCTATCATGCCATGCTTTTTCTCTAGCTTTCTGTACTTGCTGCTGGAAACCTGCCATGAATCTGTATTCTTCTAGTTCCAGCATATTCGCCAGCCTTTCATTCAACATAGCTAGATCATCCATCTCTATGAAGGAAGATATTCTGAGGCTAGGAATAATGTACTTCTATGGGAATAACTGGTTCTTGTCCATATACCAGCCTAAAAGGTGTGTCCTGTCAAATTCTTTCAAGTGGTTCTATAAGCCCATAATACTGCTGGAATTCTAAGATCCCAATCATTTATGTTAACATTGCAAACCTTCATCAGAGCATGCTCAAGAATCTTGTTAAAGGCTTCGACGGTTCCATTTGCTTGAGGATGGTAGGAAGTGCTCTTCTGATGATATACTTGAAATTCTTGGGTCAATGCTTCAATAGTCTTATTTAGAAAATGTGATCCTTCATCACTCATAAGAATTCTAGGACACCCAAACCTTGATAATATATTATCAAATATGAACTTTGCAGCTGTAGCAGTGCTACATTCTTTGACTGGTTGAGCTTCGGCCCAACGAGTAAGGTAATCAGTTGTTGTAATAATGTATCTTGCTCCAGATTTCTTTGCAGGGGGATTGATTGGTCCAACAAAACCAATAGCCCACTTGTCAAATGCTTGTAAAGTTACCTGTGGAACTAGAGGCATCTCATCCCTCTTGGATGGTTTGCCTGTCCGCTGACAGATATCACAGCTGTGGCAATACTCTCCTACATCCTTATGAATCGTAGGCCACCACAATCTAGCTGTGAGAATATTTTGTGCTGTAGCTTTTCTTGCATAATGACCTCCTGCTGCTCCAGAATGTGCCTTAACCAAAATCAATGGCTTTTCATGCTCCAAGACACATCTGCGCATTATTTCATCTGGTCCCATCTTATATAGCTATCCTGCTATCAATGTAAAGTCAGCTGCTTTAACCACCAGCTGCTTCTTCTGCTGTGTTGTCATCTCAGAGGGTGCAAAACCTATAGACAAGTACTGAACAATATCCTAAAAATAATCATTAACCATTTGGATGGCAAATAACTGGGCATCAAGAAGACCTTCGTCCAAACTAGTGGGCTCTTCTCCTGACTCGAGCCTCGACAAGTGCTCAGGCCCCAGGTTAAGTATTCCTGGCTTAACTATGATCTCAAAGTCATACTCCTGAAACAAAATCAGCCATCTTCATATCCTTCCACCTAACACAGCCTTGTTAACCAAATACTACAAAGCATAATGGTCAGTGAACATCTTAAAATGAGATCCTAACAAATAATGTCGAAATTTCTGCAAGGCATAAACCATAGCTAGACCTTCTCGTTCTGTCATAGTATAATTCTTTTATGCTGTGGACAATTTTTTACTTGCAAAAGAAATAGGGTGATCAATATTTCCTTCACCTGATTGAGCCAATACTATACCTAAAGAAATGGAAGATGCATCGACATGAACATGAAACTCCTTACTCTAGTCAGGGAATACTAAGATAGGGGAAGTTACCATCTTTTCTTTCAAAACATCCAAGCTTTCCTGACATTCAGGTGTCCACTCAAACTTAATATCTTTCTTCAATTTCTTTTCCATAGGGGCTATAATCTAGGCATATCCTTTAATGAATTTCCTGTATTACCCAGTATGACCAAGCGTAGTGCGAGGTTGCTTAACAGACTTCGGATATGGCAATTTCACAATAATGGCTATCTTCGTAGGATCCACCATCAAACCTTTCTTGCATACAATGTGACCTAGAAGAATTCCAAAAGGTGCACAAAATATAAACTTCTTTAGGTTCAATGAAATATGATGTTGTCTACACTTGTCCAGCATAAGTCTTAAACAGGCTATATGATCTTTCAATAAACCAAATATAGTCCAATCATCAAAGTAAACTTCCAAGAACTTATGAATAAATTCCTTAAATGTAGATATGACTACTCTAGAAAACATAGCAGGTGCATTTTTCAATCCAAAGGGCATAACAGTATACCGAAAAGATCCCATTTCTGTAGCGAAGGTTGTTTTATGTCAATCCTCTAGAGCAATTCTGATCTGATGGTAACCTGAAAATCCATCAGTGAAAGAATACACTTCTTGACCTCCGACATTGTCTAAAACTTCATCTGTAAAGGGAGTAGGAAAAGGATCATGTAAACAGGCATCATTCAGCTTCCTCAGATCAACACAAATTCTAATTTCTCCCTTGGTCTTCTTTTCTGGTACCACCATAGGGCTAACCCATTCGGACTCTTCGACAGGCTCAATGATTCCTGCAGTGAGCATCTTATCTAGCTCTATCCTGACTTTTTATTTATACTTAGGATTCATCCTATAAGGGTGCTGCTTCACAGGTTTCGCATCAGCTTTCAAAGGTATTTTTATTAATCCTATATCACCTAGGATACCTTTCATTTCTGAGAACTTCGTCGGAAATAAGTCCTGATACTCATGGAGGAGTTCAGCCACTTTGCTCACCATTTCTTCATCCCAATAATCTACAATGGTAGCATACTTAGGCATTTATTCTGATCCAATGTTTACATTCCTTGTCTTCAAGGGTTGAGTTACTTCAGTTGATTTGAGTGCTGGTCCATTTACTTTGCAATGTCCTTCTGACTCAGGAATATTAATGTTGCAAGGGTCATTGTCTTCATCAATGGCGAGGTTATAGCATTCTACTACATTAAATTCTTGTTCCTTCCAATCAGGTTGGTACTTAGCTATTTCTTTATCATCAAACATCGTAGTATGGATCAACCTAACAGCTATGTCCAAAGCAGGGCAAACCTCAGTAATAGAAAATTTGATCACAAAACTATCAGCAAGGCTAACCCAACTTACAGTACCATGGCGAAGCTCCACCTCCGCATACCAGTTCTTTGCTAAATTTTCCAGAGTGTGTACAAACCTATGTACCCATTCTTCACAAGGTACATGCTTCCATACTTCATAACACTGATCCAAATGTTCCTGAGGGCTAGTATTACCATTAAATCTGCTTCGTACCTCCTGAGGTTGATCCATGAATCTCAGGAAAAGAAACTTTTGACAAGCTCTCCAATTATGAATATACTTTTTATGACCATTCCACCATTTGGCAGCTGTGGCTCTCAATACTTAATCTAGAGTCTCCATTTTCTATGAATCTGGTACTTGCTCTGAGAATTGTACAATAAAATATTCTGGGTCTGTCAAGCCATCAAAGGTAGGTAAGATTCTTGTCTATGAGCCAACCCATCTGATAGACTTAGTAATTCTTGCACATTGATGTCCATGTAACTCATAAAGTCAATTCTGCCAATTCTCTAGGCCTTCGTCTGAATCAGTCATGCAAGAACTGTCACACTGCCAATCCATTAGAACTTTAGTAGTAGGGTTAACATAGTCTTCTTCTTTAGCTGTGATGTTATAAATATGATCCAAAACATCCTGATCTTCATCTCTGACTGGATCTATATACCTTTCTCCTTGAGAAGGGTCCAATGGTACTATGACTCTCAAGCCTTTTCCTTCAAAAGTCATCTGTCTATTCTTAAGGTTGATTACTGCATAATTGTCTATTTCCCATTCAATTCCTAGCAAGGCTGTATAGGGGTTTCTATCATCAATTATTTCAATGACTTCAAAATCTGTTAAGGTACTGACTCCATCAATATCCACTGGTACACTAGGGAATCTTCCCAACGGCACAATCTTCTGCTGATTGGCTAATCTCAACTGTATAGGGGACCATTCAAACATAGGTTTTTTGTTCCCATGTATGCTTAGTTAGGACATTCACTTCTCATCTCAGGTCTAAAATGATATCAGTCATGTCATAATCTCCTATCTGAGCATGCAATCTCATTTCTCGTCTAGTCCTTCTAACTCTATTAATATTTTTTCCTCTATCAGAGCTTCGCTGAGGTTCGCAAGACGCAATAACTTTCTGTAACTCATTCAAAGCATTCTGATTTCTTAATAGCTTCATACAACTCTGTAAAAATGATGTCAGTGTACTTACTTGATCCGGCGAAGCTTCTTGAAACTGTAACTGATGTTGATGCTATTGTGTAGTTGCTACTGATGTTCTCGGATCAGAAAAGTATTTTTTAGCTTCCATAAATGTTCCTTTTTCTCTTTCAACATCAAAGGCTGGAATTTTCTCTGGGGTCTTACGGACCCAAGCCTCGTCAGGCTGTTTCCCCTTATTTTGCACCTGCGTCGTAGTTCCACTCCTTGTAACAACGTTAAGGGCTGGGATAGGCCTTTTCTCTATAGCAATCATCTGAACATTCTGAGTAGGAGTGCCATTTCTTTCTTGTATCTTGGCTATCAACTATGGGCATTGCTCAATCACATGATCGATTTCTCTACAATATCGACATGTCGTAGTTAGGTTCTGACAGTCTCTAGCTACATGTCCTGCCTGATTACAGTTATAGCAAATAATCTAGCCGCGACCTCTTCCAGGCATACCACCACGACCATGACCTCAGAAATTACCTCGACCTGGTGTACCACCACGATAACCATATCCATCATTTCCTTGTGCATCAGTTTGTACCCTATAAGCATCATAGGTTCGCTCTCTCATGAGGTCAAAACTGCGACATTCATCTTCGTTGTGTCCAACTGACTTACAGAACTTGCAGTAGGGATTTTTAGGTACTTGAACATATCTCTGCAGCGGATAGCAATATTCAGGTTGATGCTGGCTATTTGTTCTACAGATCTCACAATATAGGACATTAGGGTTAAATGGGTTCGGTGCACTAGTGTTCAAATAATTTCTTGATGTAGGACATTGTTCTTTGTCATGACCTTCTGTCTTACATCGTGTACACCAAACCTCTTCTCGAATAGATTTCCATTTTTTCATGTTGCGAAGCTCCAAAGCCATTTCTGCTAAATGTGCCTATATCTGGGCTATTCCAGAATTATCTCCAACAGGAGCTGTTTCAAGTTTCATAGCAATTTCCAACACCTCTTGCTGATCAGCAACCTTCTGTTGCATAAGTGGAGTCTTGATATGAGGCAATAGTGCTGCAATGAACCATTCTTTATGTTGTTCTGGTCCAATAGTGAAACTAACTTGATCCAACAGAACCTTGAACCTCTGATCAAAGTCCCAAACTAATTCACCTCGCTTCTGCTGAATTTCTTTCAGTTCAGTTATACATTGCGACTCCGATTTAGGCTTCTTGAATTCTTTCATCATTGCTTTTTTAATATCATCCAAATCATAGTTCTGAGTACTAGAAAACTTCATAAACTAGGTCAAAGCTCAGTCTCTGAAAGAGGTGACCAACTGTGCTCTTCTTGTATTTTGATCCATAATATTCTTAGCAGTCCAAATAGCTTCGCATAAGAACCAAAACTGCTCTGGATCCTCTGATCCAGTTCCTTTAAAGACTGGGATCTTGACATCATCATTCACATGGGCCATATTGAATCGAGGGGGGGGAGGAGGGGGAGGAGGAGGACTGGTAACAAGGGGGAGGGAACTTAATGAGTTAGACTGACCTGCGACAGGACTACTCGGGCTAGGGTTAATTTCAGACTGCGAAGGGTTCTCGGGGGTTACAGATCTTCGCTGTGGGGTGATAGGAGGGTTTCCAACAAAAGGGGTTTCTTCAGATTCAGATTCTTCTGGACTTAATGAGGTATAATCGGTATTCTGGCCTAGGATATAGGATCCAAGAGTTCACTTGTATCTTTTACCGTTGCGAAGCAAACCACTTTGCTCGTCGAAGTCACTTTCGCTTCCAAACATAGGTTAGTAGCAATAAATCTAGCAATCTAATTGGATAAGCAATATGCCTTTCTCAGCCAAGAGCATTTTAATTTTCAGACTTAATGAATTCAGGTACTTACCCCTTGGTCCTTTGAAAAACTGTCTTTCCACTTCACTGAAAGAAGTATGTGTGTCGATGGCAAACTCTGTCACAAATGCTTCAAGGGTTCGTGTCATCCAGAAGTCAACAACTCTTGATACTACTTTGTTCACACTTTTCAACACCTTAATTATTTCCGGGGTACAGTCAAGAGACTGATCTTCTTTGAATTTTTTCTCTCTTTCTGTCAACCTGGATAACCACTGGTGCAATTCTATGTGGATACTAGCAAAGAAGATTTCATAAATATCAGTAAAAACGTACCTTTGCAAGAAGTCGTCTGAGCTACGATGAGGGTCCTTATTCTCTTGTTCAACAAATTTCAGATAACTATCTTCAACCCAGTCACTGATTTCTTTTATTGAGGGCCTCCAAAACATATCCCTCTAAGTATGACGTAGATCCCTCTTGAAGCAGATACTGGTTCAACCAGCAACGGAACCAATTTGTTGGGAAGGTGGGGCAGACCCGGGTTCTTATGCTTTTATCTTCGCACCAACAAACAGACCCACAGTGTTGGCCCTTTCGGCAACAACTTGTGAACAGGTTGCAGTCTCACCCGAAACAGCTATGGGGTGCCACAGAATCAGGTTTCTGCAAGCGAAAGAGGGATGTTACTGTACCTTTAGCCTTAACAAAGAATAATTATGCAATACAGAGCTTCGACATTCACTTAAATAACTTCGTAGTATAGATAAAAAGATAGTTTCTTGCTTAACCCTTAACTGGGACTTCACAACAAAGTTAATACTTAGCATTTTATCTTACTTTTTCATTCATCTACCTATCAAATGCATAAAAACATAGCAGAAACAAAATAAAAGAACCACCACAACACAAGATATACGTGGTTCACCCCTAGTGCAGGGGATACGTCCACAGAATTGCGTTTATATTCAACAATTTACAAAACATACAGTTCTGATCTGCGCACTCAGCTGCAGAGGTCATCCACGCACTTAGCTAGGACTTAACCTTAAACCCAAAAATAGATCTTAGCTTCTTCGCATCACATCATCATCATAACACAAGAGCTTCCTTTTACTCATTTACATAAGTGCCTATTTATACAAGTGCACTATTACAATACCATGGGCTTAAACCATGGGTACCCAAAAACCATGGGACATTTACAAAAGGAGGGGCTTCGACCCAACCCCGAAGCCCCTAAGACTATTTTGGACCGCAAATTCACTTAAAAGCTTCGAACCAAAACCACAGAGTTGCCAAAATTAAGGACCGTCAAGGTCTGAGCCCCAACAGTAGACTAATTACCATGTTTTAGAACTACACATACCCATTCAAAAACAACATTTATAAATAGTTTGCAAGATGAAACCCTCAATTTGACAGTAAACATATAGTAATTCACACCACCAATCATTCCATTGTCAAATGTATGCAAGATAATATATATTTGTTTTAAAATAATTATAGAGATTGTATAGATCACAGTTGCACACTCATAATTAAATACTAAGATTAAAAACTACAGGATTAAAATTCCCATTGCAAAAAAAAACTCAAATCAAAGCCACAGAAATAGCAACCAATTTTTTTAGGAGCACAAGGAATGTCGAAAACAGTTAACCAGGGTGAAGTAATACCTGTGAATGTTACCAAGAGGAAAAACCTCTAGTGTAAATGGAGATGAGCAAAAGAAATACAAACAAACCAAAGCCAAACAGTAGCAAATATTGGTTACCTGAGGCTTTCTATAAATGCTACAAATCAAAGACAGTGCAACAACAAACCCGATGAAGCAAATATTCTGACAAGATAGTCCAAATCCTGATAAGATAAGCTGCAATTAAGAAAGATTCCCATGGTTGAACAAAACGACCAACCTTCTTGCATTGATGGAGCAACAATGCGTTGATGAAGCATTGAGGGAGAGCATTGATGTCGATGAAGGGACATCAACAGTGTGTTCTTCAATGACTCGACTGACCCTGCAAACCCTTATTGTAAACACAAGGCACTTGGCTAAAAATTGCTCAGCATGAAACCTTCACAAAACCCTTGGTGTAAAACCTTTGCAGTGGACATGCCTAATTTACCAACAAATGAGTATGTTCGATTTGCAGAAAAACACAAGCATTCCATCCATGCAATTAAAGAAGGAAGAACATTGTAGTGAAGGACATTGGTAGGAAAAATATGGTTGTTAATCCAAGCATGCGCTATAAAAACAAAATTGACCACCAAACATGTATCAAAACAATATGTAAAAAGATAAGGCTATCAATCCAGTTGTGGGTAGGACCGACCATTGAGGTCCACACTCAAAACACCATTCAAAACACACAATGCACATGTCCAAAATCCATTCCCCCACATGTCAATCCTTAAGCCTGAAGGCTATCAGTTCGACCATGCGCAGGATAAACCGTGAAGCAACAAACAAGAAAACCACACTCATTTTACCAAATATGGCTGCATCAAATCCAGTTAACATAACCGTTGTCAAAACACCTGAGACACCTTCCCAAATTCCCGAACAAGTACAAGACAAACTCTCAAGCAACAAACATAGGTTATGAAATAATCTTGCGTCAAAACCCAACTAACAAAACCGCAGCCAAAACATGCTAGACACCTCTTCAACTTCCCGAACATGTGCATGAACTACTCTCAAGCAACATACGAATGCAATAAGAAGGCATCGAAACCTAGTTAATAGAACCCCTTTCAAAACACACAATACACATGTCCAACTGACTGAACATGTTCAAGACAGACCCTCAAGAAATAAACAAAGGTAATAAGCGTGCATCAAAACCTAGTTAACTGCTACGCCTATCAAACCACGCGAGACACCTGTCCAACTATCTGAACACGCGCAGGACAAACGCTCAAGCAATAAACAGAGGTAATAAGTAGGCATTGAAACACAATTAGTGGAAACCCTGTCAAAACTCACAATACACTTGTCCAACTCCCTGAACATACGCAAGACGGATCCTCAACCAGCAAACCCAACCTGCAAGACACTTGTTCAACCGTCATTCGCCAATCACCAAGCGGGTGTCCAGATGCAATTTGATGGAGCGACGAGAAATCTAGAGACTATCATCTCTATTGTTTAACACCTTCGGTGTAAAAGTAAGGTATAAGTGAAGGTCAATTACTAAAAATAAAAGAGTAAGTTTATAAATGTTAGAGGTACTTATGTATTAGAAATCATTTTGATATTTATAAAGAGTGGATAAGGCTTAGCAACAAATATAATTACATTGGAATCAATTAATTTTCTCTCTCCAATTTATATGGAGTATTCTATTAAGAAACATATTCACATCACAATTAATGGATTCCCTCCATACCTCTTTCCCCCACTCTCCTTATGGTAGACATTTTAGTCCAAATCAAGTAATACTTTTGACGATGAAACTTTTCCTTAAAAGGTTTGGCCCATTTTGAAATGGCCTAAGTAACTGGAATTTGGAAAACCCATAACAACATCACTTTGTACCTCCCCCCATAAAAAAATCCTTCAATAATTGATGAGAACTTTGACCATGGAACTTTGCCTTAAAAATTTTGCCCCATTTTGAAATAGCATAAGTAACTAGAATTTGGAAAACCCATAAGAATGTCACTTTCTTCCAACCCATTGATGACAATTTTGACTATAAAACTTCGCCTTTAAATTTTTGGCCTATTTTGAAATGATCCAAATAACTATAATTTAGGAAACCCTTCATAACATCAACTTATACCTTGTCCATAACAAAGAAAAAACTAAAAAATTGTTGAGTTTGACCACTTATTAACTAAATCCAAAAAAAAAACTAGAAAAACAAGGGTAACTTAACAAGTAAACCAATGAATTATGTATTTGGTAGAAATTCTCCCTCAAATCTAAGAGAAAATTCACTTAAAGTAGTTTTCCTCAAAGGTTTAAAACAAATTCCAGAATATTCCCAAATGTTAAAGAATTCATTTTTAACCCTTAAGAAAATCTACTTTAAATGAATTTTCTCTAACTAAGGAGGAGGTGGTTAATGACAGTTCTTTATTTATGATTGGTTAAAAATATCACTTTTAATTACTTGTGAACTTAAATTCCTTGTAACGAAGGTGGTTAGTGACGGTGTTTTATTTACGATTGGTTGAAAATATCATTACTTGTGGGTTCTTTCAATAACCCTTAATGGATTTTGAATTTTGGTCAAAAATATTGTAGAAGTGACTGACAGAACCAAAAAAATCACGTAATGGAGGGAGGGATATCGATGAGGGGTGGTCTTGTTCTCTTTAATGAAAGGAGTGTGGAGCCGACCGATTCCACACCGAGTCCAAGTCGAAGTAGTATATATAATAGACACCTGTTCTGTGGCGAATCTTATATTGTTTAAAGCACTTTGCTGGTCTGGTTCTGTGGCGAATATTATATTATTTAACGCACTTTGCTGCTCCTGCTGCAATGATGAATAGAGGATACTGCTATATGGATGGGTCAGCCCGCTATCTTGAGGTACAAAATACCATTTTCTTAGGTGTTGCTGTACATTGTTTTGTTTTTATTTATATAATTTTATGCAGTGATGGCTGAATTCCATTTCCTCTCTCCCATGCGCACTTTCACTTTCTGCCAGAATTCTGAAGAAGACGAAAGCCGCAGCACTGATTTAGGAGGTGGAGAAACACAGATCAATATACAGCCGTCCTCCGGTGGTGGTGGTGGTGGTGGTGCGGAGGGAGGCTCCTCCAGTGGTGGTGATGGTGCGGAGGGAGGGTCCAGGACGAAGCCGAGGGGTCGTCCGCTCGGGTCGAAGAATAAGCCGAAGCTTCACATTAGCATAACCGGGGACAACGAAAATGCCATGATACCTCGCATTCTGAAGGTGGCCGCGGGTTGCGATATTGGGGAGAGCGTTTTGCAGTTTGTGCAGCGGACTCAGATGGGGCTCTGCGTTACGAGCGGCAGCGGCACGGTCGCGAGCGTGATCCTGCAACGAGCCATTCTCCCGGGATTCATTAAGTGCCGTGGCGAGTTATTGTCGATGTCGGGCATGTATCTTCCGGTTCCCTCTTCGTCCTCCTGGAGAGGGGGTCTGACAATAAGCTTGGCCGTGGCCGGGTCGCAAGGAAAGGTCGTCGGAGGAAGCGTGATGGGCGAGTTCATCGCGGCCGGACCGGTTACCATCATAGCGGCTTCGTTTACGAATCCACAGTATCACCGCATGCCCGCAGAAGTAGACGAAGAAAACGCAGCGAACATCCAACTACAATTACAATTACAGGGCAATCAGGTTGCTATGGCAGCGTCAGCGTCAACAGGGCACGGAAGCGCGCCACAAAATGATTGATATAAAGATACTAACTTCAATTAGAAGGGTTGCATGCACGCTCTGCCTGCTAACATTTATTTCTTTCTTGTTTCCAGCTAATATTCTTGGAAAATAACAATCAGTCTTGGATTGTTTTCTTCAACATAATCTCTCATAATAAATACATAAATATAATTTTTTTTTACTCTTTAAAGTTAGAAAAAACCTAAAAACATTGAATTGGTGTTTTATGAAAGAGTAAAGTTTGTGTTTAACATTTACAAAAATTATATTCTTCTTAGAAGATCTTCTACACAACATACCAATTTATGAAACTTTGACCATGAAGATACCAACTTGAAGGTATCTTCTCACACAATAATTTAAATTAAAAAAAAGTAGTAACCAAAATAAATGTTCCTTAATTTTATCCTATGAGCAATATAAAATAAATGATAGTTTCATATTGTCATGCATGACTACTTGAGTTGTTTTTTATGTTTTGGAGACTGGAAGGGCAAGCAAGTCATTTTAAAGTGGACATGTTTTTGTTATTTATTAAAGTTTTAGTTGGACACCAAAGTGGTTGAATCCTTAGTCTTTAAATGATATGATAGCAAGCTTAGGATGTATTACTCTTATAAAAATAAAAACAAAACACATGAAACTAAATATAAATATAATCTTATGTAAAAAAACTTGAATTTTAAATGATATGAAAGCAAGCCTAGAATATATTTAGCTCTTATAAAAATAAAAACAAAACACATGAAACCAAATATAAATATATTCTTATGTAAAAAAACTTGAATATCTTTTTTTAATGAAAATATACCACAATGCAATTAACAAAATGGTAAAGGTTTTGTACTTTTATATTTCCCAAAAAAAACTAGTAACATTTGTTTAAGTGGTTTCTAGATAATATTTCTTGTCTAGTACATAATTGCGGCTCTCTTTCAAATCAATTCATAATAATAAATAATTAATATAAAAACATTATAATAATAAATACTGAATATAAAAATATTTTGCAAATCTCTGCCAAATTAAGAGAGTACTTACCATTCTAAAAGGATCTTTAATTCTCAGTTGATTGATTGGTCAATAGGGTTAATAAGGGTCTTATTGGGTGGCCCATCCATCTTCACATAGTTCATGAACTCATCATTTTCCTTTAGACACATTTATAACATTTTAATTATATGTTTGGAAATATAGAATTTGTTGTTAGGTATGAATTAAACATAGTGTTCCACCTAAAGTGTTCGAGAGTGACAAATATCATCTTGCCAACATAAACACAAATATAAAATATGTTATAAATCCATAAAGAAAACCGAGGTTTCAAACATTTTCCATATGTAAACCTATCAATCTCATTTGATTTCTTCAGTGATGAGCTATCTCATTTGCGTTGCATGGTTTTGGATGAGATGATAATTCTACGAGGCGAGGTTTTGAATCTCCTTGTATATTTCTTTTCTCTTTTAGTATTTAGTTTTTCAACATGAATTTATATTGGTTTATAGTTGGGAGATCTAACTCTAATGACTAAATTATATTTGCTAGATGGTATTTTCATCTCTTGTTTTCAAATTCGAGGCCTTAGGGTTCTGCTGCTGATAAAATATGTTCCATTGCTCAAATTTGAGGCTTCATGGTTCCACTGCTTTCCCATGCTTTTAAGTAGCAAAGTCTATGTGGATTTTAGAGAAACAAATATACATATTGATGTGCAAGGTTCCCAAGAGGATGTTTTCCTATGTTTTCTTTTCCGTGTATAGCTGTAATATTTATTCTCTTGTTTCCTTAGATTTTGTTTTCATCCATTTTCTTTTGCATGTGTTGAGCAGTGTCAACTTCTTCAATTTGGTGTTTGGATGTCGATATGACATGTTTAAGGTACGAGCTAAGTCCATGGATTACATTCACTCTAGTTGTTTTCTTATTTTAGGGCACTCGCATGAAGTTGGTTACACTTTTTAGTGCCACTTTAGAAATCGGAAACACACTTTCGAAATGTAATTATATAGCACATATATGCGTTATTGATGCTTCATTTGGAAAACCCAAGCCCAAAGACGAGGCTAAGTTTATTTAATTGCCATTGCATGTGCAATATATCACATATGCGTTTTTAAAGAGTTAAACATCACATGTGCGATATATCGCATATGTGATATATCACAAATACGATTTGTAAAACAAAAAAAACAGAGGTCCCAGGCCTCATTTTCTTATTTGCATAGTGAAGGCGATATCGGGACAGTGAAAAATTGCACTAGTGTTTTGTGTTAGAGGCTTTGGAGGTTCCTTTGAAGGGTAGTTTGGAAGGGACAATTCAAAACTTGGTTCCAATGGAAGGTAAGTACTCATATCATACCCAATTGTTTTTAATAATTTTTTTTGTTAATTTCATAGTTTTTATATTTGTTAAAATGAATTTAATAAAAAAATTGAATTAAATCAAAGAATGATATATTAAATCAATTTGTAATTTTTTGTTTATGTTGAGATTCTTAACAGATAACATAAATGTTGAAGATACTGTACAAAATGAACCCACTAATAACCAAGAACAAAACCCAAACACGGAGGGGGAACAAGATCGAAGTTCACAAATTTTGGCTCGTTTGGGTGCATTGAGGCACCTTAGCTCATCATTTAGAGGGGGTTGGGGGGGGGGGGGGGCATTTGAGAAAATAATTAGCCGAGGAATTGGACACCATAACAAACACAATTTCCAATTCCCAAGGAGCTTTGTACAACATTAGCTCGTATAGAGAATCCACGAGGCAATACTTTTTCGATGGTTTGAGATATAAAGACATAAAAAAAACTAAACATAACCAAAGACCAACTGTTTTTATTATTTTGGGACCCTAGCACCGGATTGGTTCCACCCACCAGTTGAGCACACATTTCCATATACTGGTGTGTGGAACCAAATGTGAAAGCACATTGGATGGATCTCTGATACATGGTATTTGATGAAGACCCTCACGGGAATATAGACATCCTTTTCTATTTTGTGAGGAAGTTGTATGAAAAATTTATCTTGGGGAAACATGTTAACTATTTTGATATTTTAGAGTTCTAGGGTGTGGGTCATGGGATACCCCAAGATAGGTAAGGGGCTAGGATTGATCTTAATCAAGTTCCATGACCTCCATGCACACCAAAACCCCCTTGGGTATATCCTCATGTAGGTCCTATGGTTGATGCTACACAAGAGGCCTTCTTCGACTTGGCATATACATTGCTTCATCATGGGACTGCTGTCCAAGGCAATGTAGGCCAAGGGGTTGGAACTTCGGAGGCTAGTCCATCCCACACTAAGGATCCACATACTACATCTTTAGACTGTACTAGAGGTACAAATCACACGGGAGACACTGAGGGTTCAGAGCGTCGTGTTATTCCACACCCTTGCACAACATGTGGAGGCATATTGTATGGACTTGCTTCAATGCTTCAGGATGATGGATTACTCTGAGATGTAAGTAGAACTCATTCTTTTCATATTATATTTTGTTTTATATCACAATTTTAAATTTTTTCATAATTTATTTCTATTACCTTGGGAAGGTTTAGGTTCAAATTCAGAAAAATACCACTATAACTGAAAAATAGAACTAACATCATGCAAACCAGATATACCAATCACTTGTGACTTAGCCAGGGTCAAAACACCTGAATCACACCCAAAGTGGATTTACTATCCTAGGGGTTTCCTACCCTTTGAGGTGTAAAACCTAATGGACTTGTACAAAGTTACAATATATTTTTCAATAAAATCATTTGCAAAGCATTGAAGCCAATGGACTTGTACAAAGTTTGATATCTTTTTAGGAGAGTCCTTTTCAATAGGGAAACCAACCGCTACACAAATATAAAATCAACTAAGAGAGTCCTTTTAAAACAAAATTTGATCCCTATGTTGTCCCACATCAAATTATATACTTCGTGTGCCCTATTTTAATAGCTGATTGTCGTCCAAGGGTTTGTGTGAATGTTCATAGATTTTCATATGGTTTCATTTACATTGCACTGATTGCAATGGATATCGACATCTTTTTCAATTTCCCAATATGTGTTAATATTTTCTTCTTAATCCTATAATTGCAAAACCTGGTTGTTGCATAGGGATCCTCTGAAACCCTGCATGAGAAATCAAACCCTATCAGATATTAGTGTTTAAACCAAAGTGATGGATGCAAGTTTTTTTTTGGTGTTTAAACCCAAGCGATGGATACAAGTATATGTTTTTTAACATGGAAATTTCTTCTGTCTAGCTCTAAGAGGATTACACTTGGCCCAAATTCGTTAGGCCCACAAGCGACCTGTTTTTGAGTGGATGTGCAATATTGGAAAAGACCATGAACCATGAACCATGAAATGACCTTGTGAACCATGAACCATGAAGTGACCTTATGCATATGACATGTGGACTATGTGGTGTATCTCTTGCTGAGATGTGGCCTTATGCATCTGACCCATGGAATGTGTGGTGCCTCTCCTGTTTCCATGTTGGGCTGTGACTTTATGAAGATGAACCGTGACTATATTAGGTTGATCCAAGACCATTTTTGTGCTGAAAATATAGGCCGTGTTCAGTTATGTGGGCTACTCTTGGACTGTTATCTTTGGTTCCATCCCTCTAGGGATGCTATACCTGATTTGTGACTATGTAAGGTGTATCCTAATGGATTACGACTATGTATCATCTCTCCTAAATGGGAAATTAACTTTGATGACCCCCCTCATCCTTAAAGTGGACCGTTGTAACCTCTCCTAGATAGGCCATGACTAATTCACAGTTGTACTAGGAATAGCTATACTAGACTCGGATATTTTAAGGATGACCTTAGTAGGACTATGTTCCCAAGCTAGGCCAAGGGAATCTCTTCAATATAATGTTAGGCTGCCAATTTATTGTCAAAAAGAGTCAGAAGCTAATATGTGTCCATTCACATTCTTGCTTTGCCTTGGTGTCATGTTGACCAAATTTCTCTTCAAAGTGATGATGGAATAAGGGGAAGTGTTGTAATATTTTTGCTTCAACATACAGTGTTCTTGGAGGATATTAATGACCCTCCCATGGAGAAGGAATGTTTACAACATTTGCAATCTTGTCCTTAGGTGATGTCAATTACTTTTATGGAATTTCCATTGGATAAAAAATAATTATTTTGATTCCCCTAATAAGTTGTTTGAATCATTAAAACTTTTATTTTGAATCAATTCTTAGTTAGGGGTGTGTGCAAGAAGTTGAGGGTCTCTTTTGGCATGTTAGATGCAATAGAAAACTAAAAAAATAGAAATCCATCAACTTCTATGGATATTTTGAGACACTTACACAATGAGTCTTGGGATGAGTTAAAAGCAAGAAATGTAGGAAATTGAATTACCTTTCCAATTTTATTTTTTTTCTATTGAAAATGCAGTTAACTATCTAAAGTTAGATATTTGTTAACGTGCACTTTTTTATTTTTGGGACAAACTATAAGGTATACGTTTTTGTGGGTGCAGCGTCTGAGTGAGTAAATGATGGAATAAACTTACGAAAATTGGTATACATATAGAGAACATATAGTACTAGTGCACGACTATTTTTCCAATAATAAAAATAATTTTATTTATTTATTTTTAATTATCTAAGAGATCAAACCTCGAAAACGGTATGTCAATTGTGGGTGTGGCATTTGAATGTCTTAATGTAATTATTTGGAAATGGGTTTTTTATAGCATGTAGAGATCAGTGTTCTTTAGTGCACCATACAATGGTTTTTTTTAAATGGTTGAGAAAAGAAAGAGATATTAATGAAACACTAAGAGTGTGTTTTTTGAGTTGAGGAGTGATGATAGAAGATAAATATGAAAAAATAGAAAAAATAATGTATTCTTGTTAAAATTTACATATTTAGAATTTGCAAAAAAAACCGTATCTGTTTCTAAAATCTCATAAAAAATGGAGGTGTGGATTATAATCAGACAAACGACTAAACATGAGCATATTGAAAATTTGGATATAATGTTGAATTAGCCATGGTTTATCATACTCCAAGGCATAGGCATGTTGAATCTAAAGAAAAGTACGAAGCAGACACATAAGCATAAGAATTCCATGCAAGCATGGGTGGAGGATCGGCCTTATCATTTGGAGGGAATATATTTTTGAATTTAAAAAAAATGGGAGCGTGTTTTAATGAAGCAAAATGAGAGCACATTTTATTGAAGCAAAATAGGAGTGCGTTTTAGTGAAGCAAAATAGGAGTGCGTTTTAGTGAATCACAACATGCACACGTTTTTAAATACTATAATGAGTGCTTGTTTTGTAAATTATACCAATACTTTTATTATTTTATGTCCCCCCCTTACTCCCCTCTTCCCCCTAACTCTTACTAATCCCCCCTCCTCTTCTCCCTACCTCTAATCCCCCCTCCTCCTCTCCCTACCTTTAAACTCTACTCCTCTCTCTTCTTAACACACCACCTCCCCATTCGTTCTCTCTCTCTCTCTCTCTCTCTCTCTCTCATGCCTATGTCCCACCTTACCACTAACACCTGGATCAAGTTCTCTAGTTGATGTATGTTCTCTAATTATTTACAATCAAGGAAACACTCCTGGAGTGATAACACCCCTGAAAACCCACCACTCTCTCTCCTTGTCTCTCACTCTCTCCCCCCGATGTCTTCCCTTACCACTAACACCCCATCTCCTCCATTGTCTCTCACTCCCCAACTCATCCAACTACACCTAAAACCCACCCCCATATATATATATATTCCCCAACGCTCCCCCCCCCTCTCCTCTCTCTCTCACACACACACACACACACACATACTTTTGTCTCCCCCTACCACTAATAGCTTCTCTCCTCCACTCGCTCTCACTCCACAAATCATCCAACTACACCTAACCCACACCCCCATATCTATTCCCCAAACTTCCCCCCTCTCTCTCTCTCTCTCTCACACACACACACACAAACACACACACCCCTCCCCCTCTCATGACCTCTACCCCTCCCCCCTCCTCCTCTATACCTCCCCACCTACTAACACGTTGTCCCACTCTCTTTTCCCCTTTCTCCACTTACCCCGAATATCTTAACACCCCTAATGGTCTCTACCTCTAAATCCTTAACAATCCCTCGCTATGTTTACCTCTAAACCCTTACAAACCCCCTTCCCCAACCAATCCAACAACTTTTAACACCCACCCCCTTACTACACCTAATCGACAGATTAA
>LPNX010855369.1:40344-74704 GCA_001517045.1 Pseudotsuga menziesii
CCCCCTCCACTTTATCTTCGTCTCTCTCTCACAAACACATAGACACACATCCCTATGTCTCCCCTTACCACTAACACCCCTTAACCTATAACCTACAACACCTAGACACCCCCACACACATCCACATGTCTCCACTTACGACTAACGCCCCCCTCCCTTATATCACTCCCCAACCAATCGAACTACCTCTAACCCCCACCCCCCTACTACATCCACTCTAGAACACCTAGACACTCTCACATTAATCTAACACCCCCCCCACTCCTAAAATCCTAACACACCTTTTACTCTCTCTCTCTCTCTCTGACACACATCCATAGGTCACCCCATCGCACTAAGGACCCCCCCTCCGGTCTATCTTTGTCTCTCTCTCACACACACATACATCCCTATGTCTCCCCTTACCACTAAGGACCCCCCCCATTTTGCACGTTTCAATAAAGCAAAACAAGAGTGCGTTTTATTGAAGAAAAATAGGAGAGCGTTTTATTGAAGCAAAACGGGAGCGTGTTTTTGCAAGGTAAAACAGGAGCGTGTTTTTGTGTACTATCCTAATCGGCATGCATTTTGGCAGCCTTGGGACTAGGCTTGGCAGGGTCAGGATTGCTTGGGATGATTTCTATTTTATAGATCAAGAGTGATTGACTTCATTTTACGATTGCATCTAAAAGGTCCCTCAACTTCTTGCACACACCCTTAGTATACATGCGTAAGGATTATCATTGATGGATTATCTTTATTTTTCCCTCACTTTTGTCTTACGTTGGATTCAAAAGAAACACACCATAATAGTGACTATGCTAGGGAGTATTTTCCATAAATTTTTCTCCTCTATTTCAAGATATATCCTTCACTCTTTGTTATTTTCCAAGCTATCTTAAACTACTACCTTTACCCAACACATAGTTGTGAGGTCATTTAGAAAAAAATGTATTAGGATTCCATTCCTAAGAAACCTATTACTGTTTTTTTGGTTTTTCCGTAGTCACATTGGATTCTCTTTGAGATTCACACAAGTCAATAACACAAGCAAGTAGCATTCTTGTTGCATGATCACACTTCTATGGTTTCTACAGCCAGTAAAACCACTATTAAATTCATTTTTTTGTGCATTTGTTGTGTTAAAAGGTAGTTTTAACATGATAATTTTTCCTAACTTTTATTAACTGCTTTAACATTATTATTTTTCACAAAATTGCTCAAAATTAAGGAATTTACATCGTCAAAGAATGAAGTAACACAAAGTATTTATCATTTTCAGTACTTTCCTTTCTGTCAAGTTCAATTATGAGGATGAAAAGCCTCTTTCATATTGAAGTATTCTCTTAAACACGTACTCCTAGAGATATAGGTGACTCAAAAACTATTGGAAGAGTGTCCTACATTCCTTGACTCTCCTTAAAACATAACAGGATTGGTTCATGTTGCTAAGCCTAGAATTGTATAAAAATCCAATTAATATAATTAATTAAATTCTCCCACAAGGATCATCTCAATTTATATTCTAAGGTAGCGGAGTTAGGTAACTAAAAAAAATTCCATATTCGTTTCTCATTGAAACATAGAGAAATGAATAATCAGGAATGAAAACATAGATTTGGTCAAAGGAATACCTAGGCATGAAAACAGGCTTAAAAGAGTATTACACTGTTGTTATTTTCAACTCACTCTATTTATAGAACAATGTGTTCAGATTGAGATGATCAGGAGGTTTATTCTACCTCTGGTTCCAAGGACTCCTCATCATAAGAAGGAGGTATTACTACATTAATTTCCCTAGAAGTTTGAAGGGCTTATGAATCTTGGGCTTTGCTTTCTCTTTGTAGTACATTACGAGCTATTCTTGTTGATGTATTTGTAACTTCGGAATGTATTCACTTGTATATCTTATGTCTTGTACCTCGATGTTCCTATCGGGAAGTATCAGTAATGTAATTGAGTCATATCATACATCGATGTTCCTATTGGGATAATCAATAATGTAAACAAGTCATGTAAAGTCATAGAGGGTAACCCTCCTTATTGATCAAGGGTTAAAGTCCCTGCAATTTTGGGGCACTAGGGTTATTAGACTCTCCTAGAGAAGTAAACCCTAGTGAGTTATTGTCAAGTTGGGAATTAGTATAAATAGAGAGTGAGCCTCTCTATTTATCACATAGTCACTCACACTCAGTTGTAGCGCATAAGTGAGAGAGACAAAGCTGAGATAAGAGAGAGAACAACTGTCAGAGATCATCTTACTGTCTTTGGGTTTTATTGCTACTATTGGTTCTTATTCTATCTCTGAGGAATTTGTGGGGTTTATCCTTTATGGTTTCCGTGAGGAAAATATTTATGTCTATCATCTCTTGTGATTGATTGTTGTGCATGTTATTCTTCTAGATAACATCCTAAGATAATACCATCTAAATTGATAAAAATCTAACATGGTATCAGAGCTAACCTGAGAAGAAGCCACTGTGCAGCTGCGTAAGCTAGGGCTTCTTACTTTTTGGGTCTCTCTCCACAGTCCATCAGCAAAACGAGGCTAGGATGGACCTCCATTGAAGGGTGCATCTTTCTGTCAAAGTGGAATCTGATTCTGAGCATTTTCAATTTTTGACCTACCACTACATCGGGAAATTAGGGCTTTCACTGAAGAGGAATTTTTGAGTGAGCCCAGGCTAGGATTACTCTCAACCTCAAAATGAAGTTAGAGACAAAAATCAAGGTTTTTGGTTGGGTAGAACTCTAATAAATTCAAAACCTAATTTTCCATGGAACCAAAAAACCAGCATTGCAGAAGATCAGCTCAAGATCCAGTTTTCAGCTTCTCAAATTGGTAAGATCTAAATATTTTTGTATTTCCATTTGAGGTTCTCAGTTAAGATGTCTCATCACACCAAGCTTGATGAAAATCTTGAGGGAGCTGATAAATTATGAGCCTGGAAGTATAGGATGTCCCTAGTCCTGGAAGAAAATGAGTTGGACTCTTACATCAATGAAGAGGTTCCAGTTCCAGAGGGAGATGAGGCTAAGGCCTTGCAAAAGAATAGATTGTCATGGATAAGAGGATTATTGCTGATTCAATAAAGGATCACCTCATACCATAGGTGTCCTCCTTAAAGACACCTAAAGAAATGATTGATTCCATGGCCAAGATATTTGAAGGGAAGAACATAAACCAGAAGTTCACTTTGAGGAACCGATTGAAGAATGTGAAGATCTAGAATGTAGAGACCATATAGTCATACTTTACAAGGGTATCCCAGATCAAAGAACAACTTGAAGCAGTGGATGAAGAAGTGGAGAATGCAAAAATTGTGATGACCATATTGAATGGTCTCCCTAAATCATGGGACTCTTTCATTTAAGGAATTTGTCACATGCCCCAATTTTGGAAAACAAAATTATATTATTTGATGTTATTTTAGGAAAATATGTTAAATTTTATGCTAAGTTGTAATTGATGACTCATCAGAGTCAAGGATATTTAATGTAATTCTGAATATTTTATTTATAAATAAAAAAAGGAGCATACAACAGCTTAGGAGAGATATTAAAAGAGTGTTTACTACTCAAATTGGTGGAGGAGACTGGGTGGAGAGAAAAATGACACGTGGAAACATCCTGAAACCACTTCCAACTGTTGCAGGTGGCAACCTTCCTACATTTGGGGTCATCATTCCCCAAGAAAGTGGAATCAGAGTAGGTGGCTTAATTAATGAAAAATGACCCAAAAGACCTAGGAAATATTTATAAAAATTCCCATTGAAGAGATTTGAGGCTACTCATTCTAGAGAAGTGATCATTCAGGTTGAATGAATGTACTTCAGAGAAATTCAATGGAAGGGAGTTTGCAAAATGTTCGGGGGGTTAACTACTGATTGATCTAGTTGTAGCTTTTGGGCTGAAGATCATACTGCTAAGAGGAGAGTATTTTTATAGAGCTAATGGAATAGTCTACTGTTTGTATTCTCCATTAGCTCTCAGCCAAGAAGACCAAAAACAGGCTCGAGGGTCCTGAGGAAGTGTTGTTTGAGTGCTCTCCAAGAGATTGGTAGGGAGGAACGGCCTCCTAATGCTGTTGTTGTCTGTCCTAAACAGGTTCTACATTATTTTGTTTTTACTATGCTAGATAGATAAATCTGAGCCTGACTGTTATACAAATGTTAAATATTCAGTTTGTAAAATGTTAGAATTTAGTAGTCTTTTTAGATTATTGAAGAAATTAATTTGAAAAATAATGTGTTAGAATGGAAACAATTTCTAGACTGTGTTTTTCCACACATGGAAAAACCAGGCCATACTCCAGCATAGTTAGAATATCTTAAGTAGATGAAAGAAAATGATAAGAGATTGAATATAAAAGATAGGGTTCTGCATTTTGTAGATAGCAGAGTAATTTATTTCAATATGTAAGTTATTATTAAAAGGAACAATGTTCTAGGTATTATGTTTATTGTTTTAACAAGATTATCTATGTAAAAGAAATAGCAGTACTAAAATAGAGTTATAGTAAAGATTTATACTGATATAATAGGATATACAGTAAGTATATAAAACAAGGGTTTAACCACACTTATATCTTTGAGCTTAAACTATTATTTATTATATGCTAGAATAGGATTATGTTACAAATACTATTAATGAAGAAATAATCAAAGTTCAGAGTTAATGTTTTAAACATTACATATCTCTGAATCTTTACTAATTAATAGAGCAGTAAACAAATGAAAATTTAAATGTATACAGTAAATAGAACAAAGTTAAGAATGTACCTATTTAAGAATAATTATTTTCCAAACAAGCTCTAAATCTGTGTAGGTTTAACCTGAGGGTCAAACCCTAGAATACTAAAGTATGCACTAGACTGGGTACAGTCTTATCACAAGAACTTACAGTATTTGTATAACCTCTTTTATTTAAAATAAAATAAAATAATTAAATAGGATAAACAATATCAATACTATTGTAACAATGTAAAATAGGTAAACAGAAACCAACACAACTGATAAATTTAAGAATATAATTATATAAGGGTCCTTTTACAGTAACCCTAGTATTCTAACCTAATTAATATGTATAAACATATAAATTTTTATCTTAATACTGAGCTTAGAGTCTACACATTTACCTTAGTAATTAAAAGAGAAAGCTTTAACAAATATTTATCTATATTAATAGTCGAAGTAGGAAGGACTTTAATTACACAGAACCATAAATTGCAGGTTTATAAAACTAATGCGTAAACAAGACAGAGCTCGAAGTTAAAACCCTTTTTAAATCAAATGTATTACTCTGTCAGGCCGAAAGGCTTAAGACATAACAAATTTACTTCACCCAGTTCATGGCTGGTGTACCCAGCATCGTGGCGGGGGTTTGAAAGACAAAACTAATAAACAACTTATTAAAACTTCATTATTGTAATAACATTTATAATACAATCCATATTTTATTAGAGTATTCAAAAAAGAAAACCATTAAAACCATGAAGACAGGAGAACCTCCACATAATAAGAATCGAGTATGTCATTAATTAGCCACAAGGCTATAAACATATCATTAAGTTGAAAATAGTGAAATACAAGTCACGACATCGGAGGCCGGAGTTATCCTGCTAACTCTAGATGTCTAATCTATTCTCTCAATCAGTTGCAATCAATCAAAACTGGTCTAACTACAATGGTAGGTGAGAAATAGGCGAGAACTGGACCCTTTCCACATGAAGCCATGCATAACTAGAAATAACCAAATTGTATGATATCTAACTGAATGTAGCTGAAGCATAACTAAGATTAACTAGTTACCAACTGCCAACAACTGAAGGAGGTTAGCGCCGACAATCCCAGTGGCTCCTAAAATGTAGAGATTGGTCTAGGAGGTGCCTAAACTAATGCATTTAAGTGCATTTAGCTCTAGTTAGCCTCTATCGATGTTCCCCTCACTCTAGTGACTGGTACATGTGGCTCCATTAGGCTAAGTGACTCAATAATAACTAAATGGCTCCTAAGCTAGGAAAATATAATCAAATAGAAAGTTTGGACAAGGGAGGATTATAAATCCTAATAAATATCATGTCCCTCCCCACTTAGAACAACACCATCTTGATGTTCTAGGGACTAGAACTAAAGTCATGAAAAAATACGAGGTAAGCCTCTCTCATGGTGGCTTCATTATACCAAGTGGCCTCATCGGCTCCAATGTGCTTCCACTGCACTTTTAGTTGGACTATGGTTCACTCCTAAGCTATACTTCTTTTTTTTCCATAATATGAAGGGGTTTGGGTACAAACTCCCCTTCAGCTTCTGCATGTAGTAAGGACCAATCAATAAAATGTTTAGTATCATATACATATTTCTTCAATAAAGATGCATGGAAAAAAATATGAATCTTTATATGAGTAGGTAAATCTAATTCATATGCCATTAGCCCTCTCTTAGTGAGTATCTCAAAGGGTCTGTAAAATATTGGTGCAAACTTTACACATATCCCCAAGATCAATGAGATTCTCTTCACTTTTAGTTTTAAGTAAACACGTTTGTCGATATCGTACTCTTTAAATTTTGTTTTCTTATCCTCGTAACTTTTCAGGTGGTCTTGTGCTTCTTTGAGGTTCTGTTGTACTTTGGTGTCTAACTATTCTAGGTCCTTTAATAGGTATGGCCCTAACATTAGTCAGTATGTCGGGCTATCCCATGTAACTGGTGTTCTACACTTTCGACCATAGAGAATCTTGAAGGGACTCATCTTGATGGAGATATGGTATTTTTTGTTATATGCAAACTCTGTGAAGTGCATATAATCCTCCCACTTTGTGGGATTGTTCATAACATACATCCTAAGTATGTCTTCCAAAATTAGGTTTACTTGTTCTATATTCTCGTCTGTTTATGGGTGGTAGGAAGTACTAAAGTTTAAATCTGTCTCTAAACCAGAGAATAAAGATCTCCAAAATTTATTAGTAAACTTTGTGTCTCGATCTGAGATAATTTCCTTGGGTATCCCATGAAATATAGATATCTCCTTTAAGAATATGTCACCAATGTGAACTTCCTTATAAGTTGACTTAACTGGGATAAAGTGTGTCTCTTTAGATAAATTTTCAACCACTACAAAGATGCAATCATTTTTCTTATTTCTATTTTCTAGACCCGTAATAAAATCCATATTGATAACCTCCCACTTCCATTCTGGAATGGGTAATGGTTGTAGTAATCCTGAAGGATATTGGTGCTCATATTTGACTAGATGACACTCTTGGAACTTTGCAATGAATAATGCTATGTAGGCCTTTAACTTTGACCAACAAAAAAATGTCTCTTTACTGTTGATATCCCGAATGCCCTGAGTAGGGATTTCGATGGAACTCCATTAGGATGCTAGACCTGATGTCTCCTCCTTAAAGAACATACTAAATCTCTCTTTGGACCACAATAGTTTGGTCTTGTCTACTCTATACTCTTTTTTTTGTTGAAAAAAACCTGTACTCCTGAATATTTTTTAGCACTTCAACATAGAAATTATCAACTATGTTTGTCATTATGATCCTATCATGCAAATACAAATCATTTTGGATTAAGGTTACCGGATGTAACATATGAGCTCTTTGAATTAAAGCATCGGTGATTTAATTCTCCTTTCCTTTTATATGCTTTAATTAGAAATGGTACTCGCTAAGGAAGGCCAACCATTTGGCCTACCTAACATTTAGATATGGTTGGTTGAATAAATACTTCAAACTCATGTTGTCTATCCTCAGAAGAAATTTCTTGCCCATCAGGTAGTTCCTCCACATCTTCAATGCATGGATAATGGATGCTAGCTCAAGATTGTGGGTGGGATAATTTTTTTCATTTTCCTTTCATTTCCATGACTCATAACATATCATGCAATCATTCTGCATGAGGAATCCTCCAAGTCCTTCCTTGCTTGCATATGTCCAAACAACAAAATCCTCATCGGGATTCGCAATTCATAATATATGTGCATTAGCCAAAATATGCTTAATATTTTGAAAACATACCTCGAACTTGGTTTTCCACAAAACCTTGCTTACCTTTTTTTGTAAGGTGGTCATGCGACAAGAAATCCTCGAAAATTTCTCAATGAACTTTCAATAGTAACCTGCTAATCCAAAAAATTACCTAATGTCTATGACGCAGGTAGGGGTAGGCCAATATTCTATGGCTTTAATATTTTCTGGGTCTATGGCTATCCCCTTCTCTGAAATGATCTGACCTAGGTATTGTCTCTATCATTTGTAAAAATCACATTTGCTAAAATTAGCGTAAAGATGGTGTTCCTAGAACACCCATGGTAATATGCGAAGATGCTCCTCATTTTCTTTTTTCCTCTTCAAGTAAACTAGTATTTTGTCTATAAATACTAATACAAACTTATATAGGTATTTACTGAAGATATTATTCGTCATGCACATAAAATTTGTCGGTCCATTGGTTAGCCCAAAAGGCATTACTACAAACTTGTAATGGTTGTATCGCATTCGAAAGGAAATTTTATGTATATATTCATCGTGGATCCATACTCGATGGTATCAAAACCACAGTTCTATATTTGAAAATATCTTTACTCCTTCGACTTGATCAAACAAGTCATCGATCCTAGGGAGTGGAAAATGGTTCTTAATGGTCATCTTGTTAAGTTGGAGGTAATCTATGCACATTCTCATCATACTGTTGTGTTTCTTTATGAAAAGTATAGGCGGTCCCCAAAGGGACACAGTCAGTCGGATATAACCCTTCTTAATCAACTCATGTAACTGCACCTTGAGCTCCACCAATGGTGTGCTCATATGGTACGGTGCCTTCAAATCTGCTACTAACCTTGGTATCAATTCTATTGAGAATTCTAAGTCTCCTTTTTGCGGTAATACCAGTCTTTCCTGGGGAAATACATCCCTAAATTCCACGAGAACCTAAAAGTCCTCGATTTGTTGTTCTCTCTCGGCCTATACATCCTGGATGTTTACTACAAAAAGTTTGTAGCCCTTCCTAATAGACTTCTTTGATTGTAAGGAGATATATGTCTAACAGAAACCTTCTTGGGTATGCCATGAATCTTTTCCTAATTCCCTTGGCTATCTGTTATAGCTCAAAATGACACATCTCTACCTATGACCACTTTCCCATGATTTCGTCGCATCTTGACACTTCCATGACGACAATTCATGAAAGTCATTGAAAGTCATTGAAAATACACCTATCTTGGAGGAACCATATCTTGATTTATGTAACTTCATTTGACCTCATCTCTACACCGTTGGAAATATATTTATGTTAGCTAAAACTTTCCAGAAGACACCAAAGTCTGAAAATGCCCAGAAATACCCTAAAAATGAGTTTTTTTGTCTATACGCGACTTGCCTCAAGGCAAACCCACGTATGATACATGAGTTGCTCTCTATCGTACCCGCGTATACAGAAAATTTCTCATATACGTGACTTTCTATACTAGCAACCCGCGTATGCTTTTCATGTATGCCACTATCCAGTTATGCAACCCGCGTATGCCTTTTAAAAATGTCAAAAAACATGCCTTTCGTATTTCGGTTAGTTTGGGTAGTTATGCAACTGACTCCTTCAGTTGTAACTACTTTGTCTTCGCCCCTAACTCTTCCTTAAGGATATAAATAGAGGTAGGGAGGTTCATGAGAGGGGAATTGAATTTTTGCACTATTATGCTGGAGGATTTGGAGCTCTCTTTGTCCACACCTTTGCCATGGCGATCATCCCCTTGTGTTGCAAAGCTTGGAGGCTGAGTTCTTTGGAGAAGAGAAGCAGCAAAACCAGATCAAGGTTTCGTGAGGTGCCAAACTTGAAGAGAAGGTATACTTGTACTTTTTTTCAAGATTAATAAAGATGTGATGTCCTTCTTATTCCCAAATCATTGTTCAATGTGTGATTGAATATCTGTTTATGATCATATGATGATGTTATTCAGATCATTAGTTCATGTTTATTTGATTATCATTGTTTTATATGTGGTCATAATGGTTTGAGGAAGGTATAATTCATTTTGCAGGTCTCTTGGAGCGAGAGGAGTAAGAAGAGGATTGAAGAGAAAGATTGGACCAGCCTTCAGTTAGTCAGGTGTGGACCTTTCTCATCTCTGAAGCTTGCTTATATATGCTTGCTGAACATTATACATCCACCTTTCAACCCTAGTATGTTAATGGCCTCTTAAACCCTAGCCATATGATACTTTCCTTTAAAACAGAACTGGCGACTCCGTTGGGGATAGCCTTGTTTGTTTTGGGTTTCTCTATCTTTCTTTTAGTCTTTTTCATTGTTTCAGGTCCTTCTTGCCACTTAGGAACACCTTATAAGTCTGATAGAACACTTCCCCTGCCTTCCTAAGGCAGTTTTTGACCTTCTTTGTGAGTTTTTCCACCCATACGCGACTTGCAGACTGAACAATCGCGTGTCTGGTTTGATACACGTGACTTGCTCTATTGTAAACCCGCGTATGATCCGCGACTTGTCTATTATACAACCCACGTATGCTCGTATACGCGACCTGCTGTATTGGTAACCCGCGTATGATACGTGACCTGTCAGTAGTACAACTAGCGTATGCCCCTTTAAATAGTGTTTTATCCTCTTTTGTGATTTTTCTTCTGTTTAACGATGTTTTCGCAGGTCCTTTGGGGTCCTCTGTAGGTGCATGACTCCAGGGAGTTAGTGTCATCCCTTCTTGCTTGTTCTTTATCTATGTGGTAAGCCCTTTTATAGCATTAGGGTTTTCTCTTTGCTCTTTCCTCCACCTCCTTTGCTTGGTATGATTTTTGGCTTATGTTTTTGGTTAGCCTCTATTAGTGATCTTTGTTTTATTTTAGAAGCTTGTTGGTGTTGGTTTCCTTCTTCTTTTGTGGGTTAACTTCACCATGCCAAAGTAGTTGACTTGTCTCTTATGCAAGCCTTCCTTCCAAGTAGGGTTTATATTGACTTTAGTTCATTCTAGAGTTTGTTTGGTGGTTGTATAGTAGAGTTCCTTTTGCTTTGTTCTTTTTATCTACATACTTTGCTTTGTAGGTAGTTTTTCTTTTGCATTTATAAAAGAAAATTAAAAAGAGCATATACTTGTTTTTGTTGCCCCCCACCCCACCTCCTTCTTTGGCTTGACCTTGTTGGACAAGGTACTGAGCAGCCTCTGTTTGTAGGTCTAGATTGATTCTTGGGACTTCTTGACCTATGTTTATATCAGTCTTATTTGCTCGGTCTCTTCATTCCAGAGTTGTTGGCTTATTTACTTTTGTAAGCCTTCTTTTTCAAGAGAGGTTGATATCTAACTTTAGGGAAACCTAGGGTTTGTTTGTGGGGTGTAGAGTAGTTGTATATTTTCTTTGCTTACATTACTTGCTTGCATTAGTTAATAGGCTGTTTTTTCTTTTGCATTTATAAAAGAAAAAGACAAAAACACATGTTTGCTTTATATGCATGTAGATTATGGTTTTAGTCTAGATTGCATGGCATATCATTGTTTTTGAAAAAAATAAAAATATAAAAAGAATTTGTTCTTTTGTGGCTTTCAAGTTTTATATTTAAAAATGAAAAGAGAATAGTTTTTGCTTTTTGCATTTCATATCTCTTTTCTTAGTCATTTTGTTTCAACTTTGAGTCAAAACACCACATAAGTTTCATGCCATTTACCCTCTGACTAAAAACAGCTCTTAAAATAAGCGATATAATTTTAAAAATTACTACATTAGAGGAATTTTGGGGTCTAAAATGGGCCTGCTAAGGAAAATAATAAAATAATAGTTAAAATAATAAAATAATATTGATTAATTTTGGAGGAAGAAAGAAAAAAACTACTTTTTGTGTTCGTATTTTCGACATATCTCCCTGTGTTTTTACTCAAATTCTGATTGGGAGAGCTCATTGGATGCGGAATTTGATTCTGCATCCAACGAGTACCCACACTGCATACTTTTGACGGACCCCGCTACCCCAAAAACAAGAAATACATGAAAAAACATTTTTTCAGGTATTTCTTGTTTTTGGGGTAGCGGGGTCTGTCAAAAGTATGCAGTGTGGGTACTCGTTGGATGCGGAATCAAATTCCGCATCCAACGAGCTCTCCCGATCAAAATTTGAGTAAAAACACAATGAGATATGTCGAAAATACGAACAAAAAAAGTAGTTTTTTTTAATGACAAATATGTCAATTCAACCATTATGGTTGACTTATTTTATTGAAATTCTATTGGTTCTTGAATTCCAACTCACAAAAACTTATTTTGGCACGTTTTCTTATAAGTCCCATTTTAGACCCCAAATTTCCTCTAATGAGTAAGTTTTATTTTATAGGGTCATATACCAACTAGCTCAGGCTAGACTTGTGGATTAGGGAGTTTTAACTCTCCACAAGTATTTAAATCTCAGACATAGTTGGCCAATCACTAGTTAAACCCTTTTTTGTGTTGATTATATCTGGGAAGCTCCTCTCAAACGGGAGTTAAGCACAAGGCCTCGTGGAGACTTGGACTGAGGAGATAACCCTCTCATTCCTTGTCAAAGCATAGACTAGGGTTTTTATGCATCTGTGGATTCTGTCTTAGACAGGGTTTCGGGCTTAGCTACCTTGCCCATGCATACGAATTAGGCTTGCGACTGTCCCCCCAGACTGTCAATATAGTTAAGGTAGCCTTTAGTCTCTTTGACATCTAGGGTTCATACACAGGTACACCAAAAGGCTATTTCTAGTTGACCTTGGACATACTTGGAAGGTAACCCCGGTAGAAAGTGTGGGAGGGCGGTGGGTGATTCCTCTGCTTGTGCCTAAGAACATCTACAGGGACGCCAAGTAATTGTCTATCAGCTTTCTTCTGGAAAGTATATCTTATACCTGTTTTTATGTTTGGATTTAGGAATTTTTAGTGAGTGCTATGTGGTTTGTCTATGCTTAGTGTGCCTTTAGGTGTGTGATTTGTAATTTTGGCTGCCTATCAACCTCAGGCTTTGTCTCCTAGTTTGAAACTATGGCTAACACCCCTTTGAACACCAACCAAGAGATCCACATGATGGGAACTCCTTGTAATATTCGTCTCATGGGGAATGTTGGTGTTCCCTTGATGGCCACCCTGAATCTTCTTGGATTCACCTTAGGGATACCGGTGTGGTTGTTTTCCACTCCAACCATCCTGAATGCTCCTGATGCTTCTCAAGTAAGCTCCTTATATCAAGGGCATCAAAACACTGCTTCCCCTTCACAATTAGTTGATTATCCTCCTCATTCTACCTCATGCGGTGAAAGTACTGATACTAGTAACCGGCAATCTAAAATGAGTAAAAGAAGGAGGAATAGGAAGAAGGCACATAAGCAAGGGGACACTTGTTCAACCTTTGCAAGTCAAGTTGAAACTCACCACCCAGCCTTTGTGGTTCATGTTGGGGGCACCTATCCAACCTCTGAAGGTCATGTTGGATCTAAGGACTCAACCTCTGCAAGTTAAGTTGATCTTCACCATCCAGCTTCTGTTGATCATGCTGGTAGGATCCTTCCAACCTTTTCAGGTCATGTCGGATCTAGTCACTGAGCCTCTGTAATTCATGTTGAGGGAACCCTTTCAACCTTTGTTGTTTAAGTTGAACCTCCCCATCCAACCTCTGTAATTCATGTTGGATCCATCCACCCAGCCTCTGTTAGTCATGCGGGGGGTAGTCTCTTAGCCTCTGCGGTTCATGCTGAAGACAATCCGTCAGCCACTGTGAGTCATGTTGACACTGTTGAAAAGACTACCTGTTCAAAACACAAGCCCAAGTTTCCTTTTAAGATTTGTGAGGGAGATCACCTTACTTATAAATGACCTTCTATTTCGGAGGTGCAAAGAGTTTGGTTTAATGGTCATCCCATTTTTGAACATTTTGAAGCTTTTCAACAACCAACCTCTCTTATTCAGGTTGGACCCAGTCACCCAGCCTCTGTAGTTCATGCTGGGGGAAAACTCTTAGCCTCTACAGGTAATGTTGAGAGCAAACAGTCAGCCACTGCTAGTGATGTTGATACCGTTGAGAAAACTGGTTGTTCGAAGTGCAAACTTAAGTTCCCTTGTATGCTATACGAGGGAGATCATCTTACTCACAAGTGCCCTGCTATCGCAGAGGTGCGAAGAGTGTGGTATGAGTCTCAAGAATTTCCTTCTCCTAAACAACCTACTGAACCTTTGGTTGATCAAGTGGTCGAACCAATCTCAGATTTGGTCGATCCCACTCTTCTTTCAGAGAGTGATCCTGATGTGATTGAACCAATGCCATATTTGGTCAATCCCACTCTCCCTTCAGAGAGTGAATTTCACGAAGCAGTTGAATCGATTCTAGTATCGATCAATCCCACTCTTCCTTCGGAGAGTGAAGTGTCTACTAGTCACATTTTCTTCACCGCCAGTTCAGAAATTACTGAACAAGGGGGCACTGAACTTGCTTCGGATCAACCCCCACCAAGCTCTCGGATTTCTTTCTTTGTTTGGGATATCCTAGTTGAGCCGCGCCTTCCTTCCGATGCACCTTTCCAGATAAAGGTCAAAGTTGAACCATATATGATTGCTTGTTGTATTGTTGATGAAGGAGCCTCAATTAGTATCGTGTCTGCTCATGCTTGGTGAGGCATGGGATCTCCCATCCTTGTGTCGACTGCTAGTCAGTTACTGGCATTTGATAGAATAACTTGTATAGCCTTGGTAATTGTTACTCAAACACCTGTTACTTTTGGTGGGAAGACCGTCTTAGTTGACTTCATGGTGATAGAAGACCCCTTGGACTTCAATATGCTCCTTGGACGTGATTATGTCTATGCCATGCAAGCTGTGGTGTCAACATTTTTTCGTGTCATGTACTTTAATCATGGCGAAGAAATTGTCACTATTAATTAGTTGGATTTTCTAGATCCTTCTCCTGACCCAACTAGAGACCAAGTCTTTCCTTTATTGGTTCCCAGTGTTTATGTAGACACTACCCCGCCACAGGTGAACTATGTGGCCTCATGTCCTTTATTTTCAATTGCTACTAAGAAGCAGCCTCTGTTTTCATGCTTACCTTCCCGGGACTTGGTCCCAGCAGTTGACCAGGTGAGTCATCCTATACAGACTGTAGAGCCTTCTCTCCACTCTGTCAATCCATTTGAAAGTTTAGACATGTGTCCTATCTCGAATGATCTCCTTCCTTTGGATGAAGTCTTCCTAGAGTCTTTGATATAGTCTGACCTTCTATTGGATGTTGGTTCAATTGTGACTAAGTCTAACCCTGATTTGCATAGTAAGCTTGACCTTTTTCCTTATGTTGGTCTTGTTGAGTCTTTTGACTCTTCCTCCAAACATCAAGTCAATGATCCTGATGAGTTTGATTTTTCTTATGAATTTTTTAACTCCTGTGATATTGAATTTGTTCTTGCAAACTCTCTATCCCTTGTTGATTTTTTCTCTCCTTCTGAGGTTGATCTTACTGATTATAAACCCTCAAGCCTTGGTGCTATAGAATCTTCTTCAGTTGATTATGCCTTGACTTTACCTTTTATAGAAGATAGCAAAGTCACACGTGTTTCTACCAAAGTGACCCGCATCGGATCTTTTCTTCTGAATATGATCCTGATGTTGTTGTTTCTTGGAGACAGGATTTGTAGTTGGATTCACAACTGTTTACTAGCCTCGCCTTGTGTTTCAAGTTTTAATTGTATTTGCATGTGCCCTACTCGCGCTTATGAGCCTGATGCCAGCTTCCATGCTTTTAGCTCATTTTATAAGCCCTCATCTTTGTTCTCATCGTCGCTAAGCCTTGTATCATTTTGCCTTTGCAACTTGACACCTTTTACCTTGAGGAGATGTTCCTCGAGTGTCCTTATATTGCACACTTTCCTTGCATTATGCATAGGTCTGTTCCTTGTGCTTGGAACTAGTTTCGCTTGTTTATGACACTCGTCTCCTCCCATTTAGAGCATTCTTTCTGCTCTCCTTCGAGCTCGTTAAAAATAGTAAGGAGGCCACGAGTTGAATTTTTTGGACTCATTAAAAACTTCGCGGGAAATATTTTGAGTTTCTTTAGGCCCAAGTCTGACTCCTCAAAATAGACTTGACTGCCGAGTAAACTTGTCCATTCAGGCTCGTTAAGAATATGTGAATGGGCATCCACATTGGTGGTAGGTTATCTCTTTCTCGGACCATGTGGAATAATACGAGAAAGGATCCCTCTCTTTTATTCGAAATTGAGAAGAGTATTCTCAGGCATAGGTTTATCACTTTTCTGGACGTGAGGCTCTAAACTTACGGAAAGGGAACCCCCGGTATGAGCTTAGTTTTCTCTTTTTCGTGCTCTAGACCAAAACATGAAAACGATTCCGAGTGTACTTTATTTCTTTTTCATGCTCGTTAAACCCTAAAGAACAAAGCATCAAGTTTATTGTTGTAAGGCAAATTTCTCATAATCAAATGGATCTTTCCAAGGGATCTTTCCTTCCTTCACACTCGTAAAACTCAGGCTATATGCTGCTTTTGAAGGAGCATTGGGTAGGTGGTAATTTAACCTTTTTCGGACCTTCCTGACTAAGTACGAAAAAGGTGCACCTTTTCTTCTTCGAAAGTTAAGAGAGTTCTTCTTTGGTTTTTTTTATACTTTTTCGGCCTTAGGAGACTAAATTGGACAAAAAAGGACCCCCCTAGAGTCTTCTTTGGAGTTTTCAGACTCTCTAAACTATGAAAACACCGTCGAGCATGTACTAGTTCAGGCTCGTAAAATCCATGAATCAGTGCTTTATCAAGCATTCTTCTTTCTTTTCTTCGAGCTTGCCAAAAATGAAGATGGTCTTGAGCTTGCTTTCTTGGACTCATTAAACCTTTACAAGAAAGAGGGGAAGGGAATTTCATTCACATGTTTTTTACATCATGGCATCAAGTCTTGTTTCCTTGAACAAAGCACCAATTTTGAGTCTATCAAAAGTTGCTTCCTAGTATTTTGACCTTATCCTAATTCAGAGTTTCTTACTCCTCTAGTTGGTCTCTTTTCCAATTATATGGGGAATCTGTTAATGTCTCCTACATTCCATATTTGTTTCCTTGGTCCTTTTTGTGTCAAAAGTTGCCTAAGTCACTTTTGTGTCATGCTCATTGTTCAAGGATTAAACCTTTGTCGGCCATTCTACAGTTGCCTTGACCTTTTGTGTCAGCCATTCCCTGGTATCAGTTCATTACATAATGTCTTCAGCGTCCTTGTTGTGAAATTCAGTACCAATTCTAGATCCAATTAGTCTTTGACTTACCTCGTGTTGGATGATGAGGGATGCCTTAATGCCTTCCTTCCAACGGATCTCTTCCTATCGACTGCAACACATCTTGCTCTGGGGATGAGATTTAGAGTTTTATGACAGTACCTTGGGGATTGTTGTCATTAGTGGCAATTTCCCTTGCTATTGGGTAGTGGGGATACCTTAATGTCTCCTACTCTATGGATTCTTCAAGTGTTCGAATTCAAGTCCTTGTAATCACACTTGTTAGAATGTACTAGGTACCTTGGGGACCATTTTTATTAATGGTGGTTTCCCTCGCGTTTGTTAACGGTTCTCATTATTGACCGGTAATCAAACGGTTTCCTCCATGTTCGACTTCAACTCCTTTTATTCGCATGGTTGGGATTCATACCTTTTGGGCGGTTTGGATTGAAGACCTTGGGCTGACAGTAGCATTGTCATTTTTTGATATTACCTGAGTTGCGCAAGACCTTGTTACATTTTATATGACATTTTGCTGAGACATAGATACACCTTGTATTTTTGTGGCTATGATTGATTGTCGAGTATGGATCCACCTTGTTCATTTGTGGCCATGAATCCTTTAGATTTGATATGGCACCTTTTTTCATATTGAGCGACCATGATAGTTTCATCAGTTATACATATGTTGGATCAGCCCGTATCTTTATGGAGATGTTTTGTATATGGACTTGTATGTCCCAGAGATCAGTTTTTGGATTCTCTGCTCTCTCCATACTCAGTTGTTTCCTTTATAATGTATTTCGGCTATCATCTTCCCCTCTAACCTCACACATTAGGGGGCATCTGTTATAGCTCAAAATGACACATCTCTGCCTGTGACCACTTTCCCATGATTTTGTCGCATGTCAACACTTCCATGACGGCACTTCATGAAAGTCACTGAAAATACACCTATCTCGGAGGACCCATATCTTGAGTTTTGTAACTTCGTTTGACCTCATATCTACACCGTTGGAAATATATTTCTGTTAGCTAAAACTTTCCAGAAGACACCAAAGTCTGAAAATTCCCAGAAATACCCTAGAAATGAGTTTTTTGTCTATACATGACTTGCCTTAAGGCAAACCCGCATATGATACATGAGTTGCTCTCTATCGTACCCACGTATACAGAAATTTTCTCATATACGTGACTTTCTATACTAGAAACCCGTGTATACTTTTCATGTACATGATTGTCCAGTTATGCAACCCACGTATGCCTTTTAAAAATGTCAAAAAACACGCCTTTTGGATTTCAGTTAGTTTGGGTAGTTATGCAACTGACTCCTTCAGTTGTAACTACTTTGTCTTCACCCCTAACTCTTCCTTAAGCATATAAATAGAGGTAGGGAGCTCCATGAGAGGGGACTTGAATTTTTGCACTGTTATGATGGAGGATTTGGAGCTCTCTTTGCCCACAACATTGCCCTAGTGGTCATCCCCTTATGTTGTAGAGCTTGGAGGCTGAGTTCTTTGGAGAAGAGAAGCAACAGAACCATATCAAGGTTTCGTGAGGTACCAAACTTGAAGAGAAGGTATACTTGTACTTCTTTTCAAGATTAATAAAGATGTGATGTCCTTCTTCTTCCCAAATCATTGTTCAATGTGTGATTGAATCTGTGTTTATGATCATATGATGATGTTATTTAAATCATTAGTTCATGTTTATTTGATTATCATTTTTTTATATGTGGTCATAATGGTTTGAGGAAGGTATAATTCGTTTTGCAGGTCTCTTGGAGCGAGAGGAGCAAGAAGAGGATTGAAGAGAAATCTTGGACCAACCTTTAGTTAGTCAGGTGTGGACCTTTCTCATCTCTGAAACTTGCTTATATATGCTTGCTGAACATTATACATCCACCTTCAAACCCCAGTATGTTGATGGCCTCTTAAACCCTAGCCATAGGATACTTTCCTTTACAACACTATCCGTGCACAATATTTGCTTATTTAGACAATCTAGCATGACATGGTTTTTTTCCAACCAGTCCATGCTAATAAGTACATCATATGATACTAATAGTAAGATATTTGAATCTATCTTAGACGAAAAACCATTCAAGTTTTACCTCACTCTCACTAGTTATGAAACCTTTATTTATGTACCAGTGTCTAATTGTACCATCCATGGTTTCTCTTGTTTTACTTTGTTTAGTTTACACGTTTCAACAATATTGGGTGATACATAGCTTCGGTAAGCACTAGGATCAATCAAAATTAAAATAGAACTGTTTGAATCCTTACCTTCTATTTTGACCATAGTGGTCTGATGGTCTGCTTGTTGACCATCAAGTGTTGGATAGATCATCAGTGTGCTAGCCCTGTCCTCTACCATTGGGTCTTCCTTTAGATTTTGTAATACTCCATTAGTCTTGTTTGGACAATATTTGGAATAATGGGGTCCTTGGCATTTCCAACAGTTAACTTGCAGCAGCGAATCGTTCGCTCATCTGTTTGCTGTTGGTCTGTCGGTGTTTGGTACAAGAAAATTTGGCTTTGCACATATCTTGCTGAAGTTCATGTTGGATATAAAACTGTTGTTCTATTTTCTGTAAGGTGGTTGTTTAAAACTAGGCTTTTGGTTGTGCGAGAAGGTCCTAGACCTATATTGACTTATGTTTATGTTTTCCTACCTTAGTTGTCCATGCTCATAACAATGCCTAGCTTTGTGTAAGGTAGTTTCTAGAGTTTTGGGCATGTCAAACTCAATTCTCTCTCAAAAATTGGGAGGAAGACACCCCGAAAACTATTTTATTTTCACTTTTTCGTTCTTTATGTAAGGCATGTAATGTAACAAATACAAGAATCTATTGATAAATGCCTCTATGGTCATGGATTCCATCCTTAACTCATAAAATGATTTCACCTTCCTGTTGAAGAATCTCTCATAAATGTATTTCTCCTTAAATATTCTGCGAAAATTACTCCATCTAATTTCTTTTACTTCATCCTTACTAGGATTATTAATCCTTGCTTGACCATACTATATATTATATTGTTTAGCCTAACTTAGGAACCTTAATTAATTATTTCGGTTCACTAGTGCCATTGGATCCACTTAGCCTAATGGGGCAACATGTACCAGTTACTAGAGTGTGGGGAACACTACTAGATGTTAATTTCCACTTACTGCATGTACATGCATCAGTTTGGTGGCCTCCTAGACCAATCCCTACATTTTAGGAGCCATTGGGAGTCCCAGCACCAACCTCCATCAGTCACTTGGAGTTGGAACTAGTTGAGATTAGTTAGCTTCTACTTACATTCAGTTAGATCACAATCAGTTAGCTAGCGCTACTTATGCATGGTTGCATGTGGAGTAGGCACCTTTTCCCACCTACCACCTCAGTTAGACTGAGTTAACTAGTTATTACTGATTGTGTTAGTTGGTTAGACATATGGAGTTGGCTATTTGGCCTATGATATTGATTGAGACACCATGATTTAGCTATTTAGTTAGGTATAGTCAAATCCAATGGGGAGAATCGAATTCATCCCTAATTTATTCGAAATATTTTCTTATGTAAACTATTGTAACAACGGATTTAATTAATGACAATGATATTGTAGTTATGAGAGATATACTCATTTTTTTCCTGTGTGGTTTGATTTGTTCAATTTGTATCTCCATTCTCCTTTTACTGAATCAATAATATTTGACTCATTTCTTTAATATTTAAATGGAACCACAATTTTAACATGGTACCATAGCCATTTCAAGCAAGCTTCATGTTTGTTTCTCTCCATTGAACATCAGAAGTAGTTGGTTTTCCATAGAAGTCCCCAATATTGATTTGGTAACTCTGAATTTATCCATAGTAGTGGTGCAAGCGTGACGAACCCTGAAAACATGTTCATGTCAAGAGGAAAAACATGATTCTAACATAGTTTGAATGTTTTATTGTTTTGCAGTGAAAATATATAGGTGCTATGTAGCTTGTGTGAATTTTTGTGATATTTTAGCTAGAGAATTATGGATTGTCAATCTCCTACACCACAGATACTTACAACTTCAAACTATCTTTTATTAGAGAATTGATATGTAGCTAGCCCTACACGATCATGGCTACCTCGAGATAATACTTGGGAGGAAGTTCAAGCCGCATCAACCAGTTGAAAAGAACAATTTTTTGAACCACTGTGATGAAGCTTTCGGTTATCTATGCACTATGTATCCATAGATCTCCTCTTCCACCTTGAAAGTTTGAGGACACCTAGAGAAGACTGGGAGAAGCTTGAGAACTTGTTTGGAAAACAAGATGAGCTTTGGGGACACCTCCTGGAGAATGAGCTGGTAGCATTACATCCCAGCAATTTCAAGACTATTGAGAAATTCTTTACTAATTTCAAGTCTCTTGCACTTCAATGTAAACAATGCAGAATAGAAAAAGAAGAATGAGAAAAATTTCCTCTCCATACTTGGAAAAATCAGTTCGAAGTATTTTGTATTTGTTTCGATATCTCGTTCCAAGTAGGAAAGCTTCCCAAATTGGAAAATTCCTTCACTTGAGTCTTTTTTTGAGTCCTTAATCAAGGAGCAAAATAAGTTTATTTGAATGGGAGTAATCAAGACCTCCAAAGATCAAGATCTCCTAGTTACTGACACTGACAAAGTGCAAGATGAAGGGAAATCAAAGAAGAAGAAACCTAAATTAGTTGATTCTAAAACTAAATAGAATCAACAAACATTCGAAGGAGTCTCCAGATCTAAGAAAAATAAGTTCAAAAAGAAAAAGTTTCCTTACTGTATGAGGGGTTTTCATCCAAAAGACTCGTGCATGAAGAAGACCCTCAACCAATTGAAAGATCTATGTGTACAGATCAATATTTCCCCTTCACAAGGTGTAGATATTTCTGATCATGAATATCATACTGAAGAATATGATGCTTGCATGCAAGCCTCACTTTGTTAAAGGCTTATTTGACAAATTCTGCAGCATCCAACCACATGGTTACGTTTAGGAAATCCTTCATCATTTTCCCTCTATCAGGAGGACCTAGCAGTCAAAAGGGATATGAATATAAAATACCAAATGATAAGAGAGATTCATATAAAATCCAACATGATGAGTTCATTCCCTGTCCTATAGAAAATAAAATTGTTGAAGATGAAGAAGAGGAAAAATTTTCCCTACAGTCAATTCGAATTGAAGAAAGTCTCCTTGGAGTGAATCCTTCTCCTGTTACTCTAGAAGTGTATGAGATATCTGATATATCATCTCCTCACATGGTTGATCTATAAGAATACATTCGAATCTCTGTTTTGAAGAAAAACACTCCTTCTATTCTTTGCAAAAATTTTCCAATGATTCTTTAAATTTTGTGCATAGTTTACGAGTGTGATTGTTTCAGAAAAGGAAGAGGAATTTGATTTCTCTATATATAATGATGTTGATGGTGTGCACATAAGTAATACCATGGATATTTTGGAAATAATATCATATTATAGGAGTGACCAATTCACTCTCATTAATCTATATCTTCCAATAAATTCCTCTAGGATTGCAAGCACCAAAAATCAAAATTTTGAAGAAGAAGAAAATTGTGCATCTACCATCTCCGTGGAGCACAGTTTTGGATATTATATGAACCTATTTGGATATGATTTATTTTTTGATCTGATAATATTTTTTCAGGTTTTAATATTTAAGATCTTTTAGTATTGCTTGTAACTCGTTTCATTAATTTTGGTGTGACAAATCAAGCACCACAAGTCTCCTTCAATTTTGTTGTTGAGGATTCGATGTTAGTTCTCTCTTATGAATTTTATGATGTCATATTTTGTGAATTATTGGTTATATATGAAGCTATATCAGATTATGGAGCTCAAGAATTCACTCTACACAGTCCCATGGCTTGTCTACCTATCTATTTGTTCACATGCTCATCTCGTCACATAAATAATAAAGTTGGAGACATTCTACATCTGCCTAGACACTTGCTCCCAAAACTTGGGGATGATTTTACCTCACATGGATTGATGTTCAAGGCTGCCATATATCAGTTTATTGTTTTTTCCTCACATGGTTCGAATTCTCAAGAAAATTTTCTCTCTCATCGGTTGATTTCAGCTGCTCTACATGGGTGTAGTTTTCACCATTTAGTTGTTTATATTTATGATTCAGTTGAGTACATTATTCTTATTCCAAAGAGGAATATTCCTCCAGACATAATCATTTTTTTGGATTCGTAGGTTCACCTGCACAGAAGAACCTAGATACTTCATTTGCTTCTACATACTGCTGAAAATAGCAGCAAAAAATTTCACAAGTTTTTATTCAAAATTTGTATTACTGCTTATTTTAAGGGGGGGCGGTTCCCATGAGTTTTTCCCCTATTTACTCAGTTGTATTAAGAAGAATTACTATATTTTATATTTTATTGGGGTGACTTATGTCCTTGTTTCCTATTCCCACAGTTGTCCAAGTTACAATTCAGGCGGGGTGTTAGGATTATTAATCATCCCTTGATCATACTGTCTATTAGATTATTTATCCTAACTTAGGAACCTTAATTAATTATTTGGGCGACTAGTACCATTGGGTCCATTTGGACTAATGGAGCCACATGTACCAGTTACTAGAGTGTGCGGAACACTCCTAGAGGTTAAATTCCACTTGCTTCATGTGCATGCATCAGTTTGGTCGCCTCTTAGACCAATCCCTACATTTTAGGAGCCACTGGGAGTATTGACACCAACCTCCACCAGTCAGTTGGAGTTGGAATTAGTTGAGCTTAGTTATCTTCTAGATACTTTCAGTTAGATCACAATCAGTTAGCTAGTGCTAGTTATGCATGGTTGCATGTCGTGTAGGGGCCTTTTCCCACCTACCACCTCAGTTAGACTGAGTTAACTAGTTATTATTGATTATGTTAACTGGTTAGACATATGGATTTGGATATTTGGCCTCTCATATTGATTGAGACACCATGAGTTAGCTAATCAGTTAGGTATAGTCACATCCAGTGGGGAGGTTTGAATTCATCTCTAATTGATTCGAATTCTTTTCCTATGTAAACTATTGTAACATGGATTTAATTAATGACAATGATACTGTAATTATCTAAGCTATACTCATCTATTTCCTGTGTGGTTTGATTTCTTCAATGTGTATATTCATTCTCCTTTTACTGCAACAATAATATTTGACTCATTGCTTGAAGATCTAAATTGCACATCAATTTTAAGAATCCTTTTTGGTATGCTTTAGGTGTCTCCAGCATCTAGTTTCTTTTCCATTTAAATCATAAATGGCTAGTTGGGATTTCATCTCACTAGAGTAGTTGTGTACTCAAAATTATTTTCTTATACTTAGGAGCCATAATTCATCCTTATCCCATATATTCATCTCACCTTCATAAGTAGGGTCTTTTATCTTTTGAAATTCTACTCGGAGTTTGTCATCATTTTTCTATCTCTTTCTATAAGGAGAAAGTGAATTATCACTAGAAATACTATGATAATCTCTTTTTGGAATATGAGGTGTGTGCTTTTCTCTTCCCTCTTCCCTTGGACCGTTGGTCCTTTTTTGATGATAACCTTCCATATATTTATTTGTTGAATGGGTAGTTTGTCCATGAGGGTTTTCCCCTGTCATGTTCTGAAGTAAAGCTTCATTGATTTCTTTCTTCTCTTTTCTCTCATCCATATTATCATCTTTGAAGATTTGTAAGTCTGTTTCCAGACTCTATATGGTTTCATTAGATCAAAATTTAATTCCACCACTAGTTCTTCTTCCCATGTTGGGGAATTGAGATTTCCTTGTCGGCTTATGTCTTCTTTTGTATTCATGATTTGGACTATTCTTTAATCTTGCAATTAAAACATTTAGTAACAAAAAAAAATTTCTTAGTTAAAAAAATTTCAAATACAGTTTTGAAATGTTTATTTTTGCAATGAATGTTCAGTAGCATCGATTAGGTCTCTTAGTGTTTGAATCTGGGCTCTAATACCACTTGTAGTGTCCCTAAAATCCAAAAAATAAAAAATAAAATAGTAGACTAATAAAAATGCTAATATCTTAAGGAAATCTTCTTTTTACTGTGGGATAAAAACTTGGATAAAGAACCAAGCCTAAGTTTCATCGTTGTTTTCCTTCTTGTGTGTTTTTTGTATGACGATGATGTTTACATGTCACTATTCTATTTTTTAATGCGCTTGTAGTTTATGTACATACTTATCTAGTTTACTGATGATGTTCATGTTTTTCTTTCATGTTACATTGTCTTTTTATTATTTAATCACGACGAAGAGGTTGACTTATCTTTGTGTGTAAAGGGGTGGAGTGGCGGGATTTTTCCCTATCGGCTTACTGAGAAAGGTAAGGGATCGTATTCTACAGGGATTTCTTAGTTCATTGCAAACTTACACATGTGTACCTATTTTTTTGTAGCTGAATTCACCTATAAACCTAGGATCATGAAGGTGACAAAACAGAGTCCTAGCATCTACAACTAGTAAACCTAAGGACTAAAGGTTTGGTCAAGGAATAATACCAAATCCTATGCTAAAACTAGAAGAGGAAAGGGTTCTAAGACTAATGTAAATATATGTTGGTAAACTATGGTGAAGGGGATTATATACTTTTTGATAAAAACTATGTGGATGTTTGGACTATGGTATTGAGGGTTTAGAACCTTAATGTTGGTTGTAATTCTTTTAAACTATACAATCATGGAGGTTTTATGCTATTGCATACCTATGCAATCGAAAATAGTGAAGGGTTTAAATAATTCGATGGAAAGAGTTTGAATTCATACTATATGCATATGGATTTTGATATGGGAGAAGGTGATGGCTAGTCTGGGGCATTCAATGCTCCATGTGATGAAGAGGATTCAAGCCTCATGCCTTTCGATAGGGTTTCGTTTGTCATTTGTTTGGTTCTCTCTTTGGTTTTCTGGGAGGTTCATGCTCCAGAGTTGGGAGGTGTGCATACCATGGTCAGGCTTACAACGCAAGAAAAAAAATGCTGACATGTATGCCATCATTCTGTATGGTTCAAATCTTTAGCTTTCATTTGGTTTTACAGTTTTACTGCATACTTCTCATTGTTTGTTTGGTTGGTTGTAGGTATTGGAAACGTGGGTTCTCTTCTTGAAGTGCATAGTTTTGGTTGACCGCGCAATCATCCCGGTAATCCCATGTCGAGAAAGGTCCTTTACCGAATGTTTAGTCTATTATGCTGCTGCAAGGTTTCGATTGTGGGTCTAGGGAAATGTTGATGGTAATGATTAATTTATTCGATGTAGGTTTGGGGTTGGGTTTCTCTCATCACGTTTAGGAATTTTATGCGACTATGTAAATAATACTTGCATGGCTCTGTAATGTATAAATGTGATGGAAAATTTTGGGTTAAATAAAGACTCGAATCTAGGATTTGGGTATGCTATGAGCTCTGTGATTTTTGGTTTACGATTAGCTTTGTAATGGATTTTGGTTTTAAATAAATTTTAACTCAGTGTTTTCTTTGTTTACTATGGACTCTATGGAAAATGGATGCATTTATAATTTTTGTTAGTGCCATTGGAAGAGATGGAACTATGATGTCGGTATCTCATTATTATTGTTGACTATGGGAAAATATCATGGTGTTTTAACTCTTGATACGATTAGTTTGAATGATTCCTCATTTATGGTTTAATCTCTGTCAATTGAATGATTTGGTATTAATTTGGAAAGGCTTGGTTTAATCCTTTCTTATAAAACACATCATGTGTGTTCTTCTGTTTACATTCATAGTTCTAACATGTATAGTCTTGTGGTAATTGTTTCATGGATTTGATATTTGGTTTTATTTTTATATAGTTTGGTTTAAATGTGTTTAACACTCCCAAATGAGTTCTACACTAATCCAAAATAGGTCAATTGCTTTGTTGGGGTTTTAAATGTTTATTTTGTAGTTTATTTGGTTAAACGATGTAAACATATAAGCGGGGGTTCATTAGTTTTGACCTTGGGTCGCGTGGGTACTTGACTGTGATATTTGTTTTGACATTTGGTTTGTTAATATGTATATGTGGAAATTATTTTGTTTATTCTTTTAATCATTCAACGCTCATTTAGCCAAAGCGTATGAGATTGGAAACTCAATTCACGATTTTGTGTGTTACTGTAATTACTCAAACTGGTTGCGTTGATAGATCTGGATTGGAAAAAAAATGGCAGGTTGCCAATCCTTAACAAGATTTGATTAGTGGGAAGGTGTATATAATGTTTATAACTTTTTGAATTAATTTAATAGTTTATGGTTTTTATGTAGATAGGATATATGAAATCCATGTCCATGTTTTTTGGGCAAATGAAATGTTCCAGCTCTCCATTTAGTTTATGGGTTTGACTTTGGATTATAAAGGATTCAATCCCTCGTTTGAATGTTTATGAATATGTATTTACTATGTATATTAATTGTTTTATTGAGCATAGTTTATTTAAGTTGTTTTTAGTTAGCTACTTCTCATTAATATCTAGTTTATTTTTAGATAAGGTCATAGGCCTGTACAATATCTTTGTAAAACAAACTTAATGGTTTTAGTTTTAGAAAAAATGCTGATAGAGATCTGGTTATTAGTTTTATATATAAACTATTGCTTAGATCTAGACTAAAAATGATGACATAAAATTCTGAACTAGTTAGATATACTTCTAAGAGAAAATTAACCCTAGAATCTATCGAAAAATTAAAGGATGAGTTTCAATTTAACAAATGAAACAATACTAAAACATATATTCAAACTGGAAAAATAAACTTGTAGAGCATAATAACTATAAGCATAACTTGTAATCATAATTAATATAACTGGTAAATGTAGAAACCTCATATGTGCGTTATTCATCTTGTTAATGGCTAAGAACCCAACACAATTAAACTCATAGAATTAATAAAACCCTAGTTATTTCTGACCTTAGATCTATTAACCAGATAACCTTAGAGTTACCACATTCCTCCCAACCATTTTCTAAAATTGTTCCTGGTTCTAATACAGAGCCCCCCTGAGTTTTCTCAAACATTCAAGTGATTTAGAACTCCTAAAGGTGAGGATGCTCGTATTCAGAATATGAGGCTCTCTATAATAATGCTTTCTTTTGGACATGCTCTCCAAAAATATTTTTGGAATAAAAATCAGATCACCCAAGCCTTCTCTTGGCTTGGGTGTTTATAGACATTCTTTTAGGAAATGACATTTATTTTTAAAACTTCAGTTAGATCAAGAATCCATTATTTTCTTGAAACTAATCTTTAATTCATTATGTGGATTTAATAATTATTTTGTTTAACTTAGGAAATTTTTACCTGTTCCTAATTTGACTTTAGAATTGAATATTTATTGAATCATTTTAGTAAATAATAAATGCATACTCTTTAATTATTATTTTAGTTATATTTATTTCTTTATATATATATACAATTATTCTTTTATTCATAGTATATATAAACTCTACATATTATCTTTAATATTTATTTATGCATCATATAACATAGTCTCCTTTAATTGATGCTTCCCTTAGCTTATACTGTTTATTTCATTCAAAGCGTTAGGTAGGGTTGGTCAGCTAAGTTAGAAATCTCTAGATCCTCCTTGCATGTTAGATTACCTAGTATATTGTGGTAGTTCTTCCAGTACTTTGATGAGAAGTAGATTTGAAATTTCATTTACTCAACTCAAAATAAGTAAGATAAGGGTCGGTGCTATTCAGATTCATTCTCACTCAACAAACTTAATTTCAATAACTCCTAGCACTATTCAGAGTGCAAGCTCACCGCTAATAGATGGGATTTACACTTAGTGCAATTCCAGAGCCTCTCTCTCAACAATAATGCCTCTCTCTCAATAATAATGCTAGGATGTACTTGTACAATACACTTAGGGATACAATGACCAAGGATCCGATGCTCTAGAGCTTATGCTCAACATTGATTTGGAATTCTGCAGTGCTTATTCCCAACATTTCCAATCTTGTAACACATGTGTTCCAAAGCTTATACTCAACACAAAATCTCATCACTTATGTGTTTCGGGGTTTACGCCCAACACATTATAGAACACAATCATGCATTCAGTCTTCTATACGTTTCATCACAATAATAATCTCAGTATATGTATTGAGGTAAATCACATAATACATCTAGTACATTGTACTACGACAATAATCCTTGTAAATCAAGGTCAAGGCCCAACATATACAATAACATACATGATAATAAAATGCATGCATTGTCTTGTGCCCAACATATCTAACTAATCAACATAACTCATGTGCAATGGGGTGTTACGGCCAATATACACACATAAACATTAAAGTCACTTGTGGGAAATGAGACTCATGCCCATTGTACTTAAGGTCAAAAATCGGGATTTTACACTAGGGTGGCATTCATCATTCTCTCCATATTTTTCTTATCGGTGACTAGCCCTCCTAGTTCATCTAGTAACATTTTGGTGTCGTTGTCGGGGACCATTTCACAATTTGAAGTGGTTGATACTAGTCAGCCATACCCCTGATAAGAAATACATTCGATAAGAAAATTGAGGTAAGTTTTTCTTGGTAATTTTAAATATTATTGTCAATGAATAATCTTCCAAATCTTACCTGGAGACTCCATAAAGAAGAAACTAGACAAGGTTTAACATTTTGGCATCATTTTCTGGGACCTCAAATTTATTGAGGTGACCCCTTCAGGAAAGAACTACACTATGGTAAGTCTCGAAAGCCCGATTTTATATGATTGCATAAATTTTTTGGGGAATAACCTAAAGGATTACTTGGCGACTCCACATAAAACTTGGGCTACCCATCTATCAGGTACTTATTTTCTTTTGATATTTCAGTGAGATTTGTTAAGATAACTTGGAAGGTCTCTCATGTGACTCCAGAGAAGAAAAACTAAAGAATATCGAAGCACACATTTTCAAACAAGTGATATGGGGATGCTTGAAGCATTCGATTTCTCAAACACCCTAGGTTACCCAAGAAATTTTAACCAACATCGTCGTATTAAGTCTATCGTGACATTTCACAAGGATGAAGATACAGTTGCGACACATGTGGAAAATTTTAAAGAATTCCTTATGACATGGGACATTGTGGACAAAGATACTATTATACAGATATTCATGATGTACCTCGGGATGGGAGGGAAGCAGGACATTTATGCTTGGTATGGTGCACTCCCCTTGGGGGTATATTTTTCTTTCAATAGTGGATGGATATATTCTGCGATCAGTGGGACAAAAAATCCAAGAAGGAAATATTGAAGACTATGGAATACAAACAATCGTTAGAATATCCTGGGGAACTCCTCAATGATGAAAGAAAATATAAAGAATCCATAATTGAAGAAACCAAGGAATACACAAGATTGGTAAAATTTCCTTATATTCCATTGATGGTTTATTATGATGTTCTGGCCCTCTTAGAAGAAATTTATGAGAATATAGAATGCGACAATTACTAGGAGTTCCTTGGTCTGTTGGTATATTATGATTTTAGGCCTTTTGGTATAATAATGGATTCATTCCCTTATACAGGTACGAGAAGAGAAGTTTTTTCGATCATCAATGAAGCTCCTGCTGCCTTCCATCCCATCATGCGTCTGAGTCAGTACTTCCAGCATCTTCTTGTGGAATGTATTGAAGAATTTGTTCGACCCTTTCCATACTATCTTGGTAAGTCATTAATCATCCATCTCAATGAGATCAAGGAAGGTAAATGGATAGGTATGATTTTCACTACTCAGCTTCATGGTATTTATTGTCTATCTTTTCGTTTGAATCATGAGGGTATGAATTATTTTGCTGAAAATTTTAAAATTTAAAGGATTATCTAGAATACTAACTTATTTGTAGGAAAGACAAGGTATATACATGTATATCCAAAGAAATACTTAGGTGTATCCAGGGACGATATGTGGTTGACATACAAGGATATGCGAAGTTCTGATTTATCAAGTACCTTTCTAGATCGGAGTCTTGTAACCAATTGTAGGAAAAAACAATCTCAACATAAGCATATGATGGAGGGGACCCATATATAAGTCCACTAGAAGCATTGATTAATAAATCCTATTAAAGAGATGCTCCTCCATGGATCCAGTTCCAAACCTTCCAGGTTCTTCATAAGGTCCAATTTTATTTCCTTATCTCGATGAAGATCATGCTACATACTCAACATATCATCGACGAGGTATTATCTTGGATTACACTAAAGGACAAAGCTAATACATCATGTATGAATTAATTACTTAAATGGTTACACTATTGGTATGATTTCACCTAACAAGTGTCTAGATAACATGTTTATAGTAGGTATGGTTAGTTGCATTAAGCATATTTCTGTGCATTTCATTTGGTGTATTTTCATGCTTTAGTTAGTTTTTCTTATTCTTAGCTTGTTTCCATAATTTAGAAAACAAGTCAGGATGAAAGTGTCTTCCCTTATATTCTTTTAATCTATCAGATATTTGATATGTGTGTAGGTATATAGGTACCAATAGATTCACATGTTCTCAAGCACTCCCAGGAGAGAACTCGTTCCACACTGCAATTTTAAAGTTGTAGGAAAATATAAAAGTTGTAGCACTCATCCAAAGGGTCCAACCATGACCACCAGTGCTCAATAACACCCTTCTAGGTTGAAAAATTTTCCCTCTCTCCCTAGGGTACACATGAAGGTGTGTTGGGTACAGATGTAGCATAACACTCTCCAAATGGGAATTACTTTCCAAAATATGGTTACAATAAGTTCATTATGGGAAGAGAGAACATAGAACCAGTCTGGTGGTGGCAGGCAGTTTGGAAGTTCAATTTCCTAATGAAGTAAAAGATTTTGTGTGGTTACTACTAATAAAGAAATCTCTCAATTGGGATGTATCAAGAGGAAAAGGGAGAGATGGACCAGGAAGATGTTATCTATGTAAAAATGCTAAAGAATCAAATTTCCATTTGGATATATGGATTGTATTTATACTAGGACTGTGTGGGCAGAAATTGGAAAAAATTAAATTTGGTAAATTTGTGGAAAGAGGTGTATGTCAAGATATGTTTAAACAAGTGGAGTATTAAAGAATAGCTAAACTATTATAGATATCTACCTCTTATTGTATCATGGAGTAAATGGAATTCCATGAATTATTGTTGTTTTGAAGATGAGTTTGTTCTCTTGATTCAATGTGCTTATCAAAGTATAGGCATTATAAGATATTTCCCACAAGAAAATGCACAGATCAAAACTAGATTGGCAGTTGAGGAAGAAATTGATGCGGCCCTTCCCTGGGGATATTTTTATGGTGTGGTTCAAAGGGACCCAAAAAGTTGAAGGGCAGGGGGATTTCTCTATTTTTTAGATGAACATTGGTATAGTTTAATTGTTGGTCTAGGGGAAGGAACTAACATATTTGTTGAATTAAGTGCAGTTAGAATTCTATTGTGATCGGAAATGGAGCATGAGGCGTTGCATTTAAATATTTTTGGTAATTCTCATATTTTCATTAAGTGGATTACAAGTCAAAATCGAATTCACAATGCACAGCTGGTTCTGTTTTTGGAAAAAGGCTTATAGAATTATTGCTCTATTGGGAAATGTGGAGATAAAGCATATATAAGGGGAGAGGAATGTCTAGGAGGATGAGAAAGAAAATGATGGAGTACAATTGCAAGAAGGATATTGTTTCATAACTGAACATGAAAATTGTGTTTCAATTAGTTTCTTTCATGTTTTTAATTGGGATCTTTTGTTAGTTTTGTAAAATTAAGACTCCTAATGACATTCAAGTTTTTTCGAAAAAGATGAGGAATATGTTTGAATCAAGTGATGGGGGAACATAGTTCCGTACTCTATGCTAGTAAAGGTGTGAATGTGTGATATATTTTGGTTGTGAAGACTTGGAAATATGTGGTTGAAAACACATAAGAACTTGGTTTTTGATACTTCTCGATGAAAGTTTCTTATTTATTTATTTATTTATGTGATATGTTTTGGAAAAACAATGAACAATTTTGGAAGAGTTTGGATATGCATCATGATATACCATGAAGGAATATGAGGAATGTAATCCTTTTGAAATTAAAGATTATAATTTTTTTCTCTCAAAAATAAAGTTATCAACATTTTTTCCTAATTAAATTTTAACAAGATAATTAGACTAGACTAGTTAGGTAAAAGGTTATCATATTAAATTCAATGAGAAAATAATGGAAGTAAATAATGAAATAAAGACATTTAACCAATAACCTTGTAATTAATATAATTATTATAGTTATAAATGAAATATATTAATTAAAAATAAGAATTGAAATGAATGAGAATATAAGAAATTAAAATAAGATAACCATATAGTATGTGAAACATTTTTGAAAATTTTTAAAATATAAATAAATAACTAAATATAATTACAAATATAATTACTTTAATTATTTATAATTTATAAGAAAATTAAATTAATTTAAATGGAGTAGTTTATTTATGTATGGTTTTTACTTTAAGCTGAGTTTTAGTTGAAATGTAAGTTAAAATCGAATTTAAATGTATTTAAATTGTGTTATTCATAAATAAATTCAACATTTTTGAATACCTTATGGCATTCAAATTATGCAATATCTATAGTTAATATATGCGATTTTAAATTTTTTTAAATAATAATAAAAATAAAATAAAGATAAAAATATTTCAACAATTAAAAGTTTATTTATTCTTTAAACTAAAATTAAAAAAAAAGCATAGAAAACCATAAATAATTTAAAAGATATTAGAAAAGTATAAACGATTAAAAGGGAATGAGGAAACTAATTAACTAAATGAAGATTTGCAAACAATAGTTTTAAATAAGATGCACATAAGGAAAAGATATAGATGACGAATTTAGGAAAATTCCATATTAGATATAAGGCTGTCCGTCTAAGGGATGTAAAAATATATTTATTACGGTGGAAAGTTGTTTTTCATGCATTTGATCTAATATGAATATGTTTATCATGGAAGGTGGGTGATGGTTTATTTGTTTGTGTGGAAGTGGATTTTTGGGTGGGTTGTAAATAAAGATATATATATATATATATATATATATATATATTTTAATATATTATAGATTATCTAAAAACTCAAGGTCTTACTTTTCTCAATA
>LPNX010855375.1:13867-33279 GCA_001517045.1 Pseudotsuga menziesii
AAAAGCCTTAAGATGGACCCAAGATGGGTCAAAGCATTCCCAAAAACATGACAAATGACTCTAGTAGTAAGCATAAGAAGGTAGCCCCCAAAAAAAGAGTGGACCACGATGATCACATAACCATGGCATAAAAAATACACCACAAAAGTATCATAAAACAACAAAACCATGGCCCAGAAACCACAATAGAATACATAATTTAATAGAAGATTTTATCAACAAAGTTAATTTAACCATTTTAAATGGAATGTACCAAAACATAAAAGTTTAGATTTGGTGCAAATGAATGGGAAACTACAATGTAACAAACATTTGAAACGCCATGGAATTCTTGGTTTTTCTCCAAAGTGCAGAAATATTGCTGAAATGAACAATAAGCTTAGATATTCAAAGTCTAAAAACATGGAATCCAGGGTCTGATTCCATAACGAAAAGAAGAACAAGGGTTCTATAAATCCCTTCAAATGATCAATATCTCTACTAGGGCCATCCATATAACAAAACAATAGAAAATTTTGGCATGCAATTAAAAAATCCTCGATATTTTCCATAGGCTACACAAAATTGAGGTTGACACCTTCCAAGAGGTTTTGTACCCCTAATGGCTTCCGAGGTCTCTCTACAGGTTGATGATATTCATGTACAAGACACCTATGACCTCCACTCGTGATTGTTCTCTTCTCCAGTCCCTTGGCTCTCGATCGGTGGTCGTGGATATTTCCAAATCTCATCAATCTATTCCTTAAACCACCACCCTCTTCCACGAATATGTCATGACCTTACATTATTATTAGCTACATATTTTATGTTTATGTTAATTCAATTTTAATATTATTTTATTTAATTTATCATATTATTGTTTTTTATATTTTAAAGAATAGGATTATGTTTCATATAACTATTGTTATTTCAAGAGTAAAATTATCTCCATATAAAAATAGAAAGAGACATTATACCAATAGAAAAGATAAAAATAAAATATAAAAGTTTTATATATTTTAAAAGTTTTATATAAGATACATGCAAAATATTAAAGTAATTATAAAGATAATGTGGTCACCTAATATACGTAGTAATATATGAATGAAACCTGTAAACCTACTCTACCCTTGTAACCTATTATTTAACAGCAATCTGCGTCATCATCGCCATCGCTAAAATATTGCATCTCACCATCGTTAACATACTGCATATAGGCGTCGCTAAATTAGTTCACTCCACTATTCTGCTCGTGTATATAGTTCATTTTGGTATTCTGTTCGTGTAGAAGTGTCATTGACTGCTCGTCATCATCCCAATCCCGCGTAGCCCGATCAGGTGTGAACGCAGGTGGAAACGGCCTGCTGGTCTGAATACATCTTAGTTCACCCTCAATCTTGGAGTGTGAGATGGGAGTGGGAGTTTCCCTTTTGGGTTCTGCTTTTCCATTCGCACGCTCATCTAGGTTCACTTGTTCTAATTCCTTACAAACAACAACTCCAACCTGGTTCTTGATTGTCCATGCATTACGAACACCCTCCTCCTTTTTCAGGGGCGAGGGGGACGAGATATTGGATCCGAGCTGGAATGGATTAATGCTTTTCCCTTCCTCATCTTTGGCTACAAGGAATGAGTGATTTGGTCTTTGTGGTGTGAGAAAAATCATTTCTCTATGAGGAAGCTCTTTCTTGTCTTCCTTTGTTATCAGGGTAGGAAGCTTGGACTTCATCATCATAGATTTTAATAATTCATTATCATAAATAAATTCTATAATCATGAGTGAACATAATAATCCTTGCTAAAAGTTTTATGAAAAGAGTTAGCAATAAGAGAAATGTTAATCGCAATAGACCTACATAAAAATATAAACCTTTTATTTTTTAATCTTGGCTCATACAAACACTAATTGACACATTATTTGAGCAGTTGGAATAATTAATTTTCCAATGGGCCTAGTATTCTCGAAATTTCTCACTTTGACACTTCATTCACATATAATCCCTTTTTCAAGAAGCATTAGACTAGGTACCTTTTTTTATCAAAATTTCATTAGAGGAAGAAAAGAAAAAAACTACTTTTTTGTTTGTATTTTTGACATATCTCCGTGTGTTTTTACACAAATTTCGATCCGGAGAGCTCGTTGGATGCGGAATTAAATTCCGTTTTTTCATGTATTTCTTGTTTTTCGGGTAGCGAGGTCCGTCAAAAGTATGCCGAGTGGGTACTCGTTGGATGCGGAATTAAATTCCGTTTTTTCAGGTATTTCTTGTTTTTGGGGTAGCGAGGTCCGTCAAAAGTATGCCGAGTGGGTACTCGTTGGATGTGGAATTAAATTCCACATCCAACAAGCTATCTCGATCAAAATTTGAGTAAAAACACAGAGAGATATGTCAAAAATACAAACAAAAAAAGTAGTTATTTTTATGATAGCTATCCCCAAATTTATATTAAAAAAGTGTTTAAGTCCTATATGGTATTTCAAATTTAAAGCAATTTCATTGGCTAACACATGATGACATGGAATTTGAATAAAAGTTAAAAGGCCCATTTTGAGTTGAAATTTCCTCTAATGAATGTATTTGTCTTCGTTACTTGACAACCTTTTTGTATTTGATGTTTGTCAAATGGTTAGTCTTATATGTTTTTGAATCTATCCATAATATCAGCAAGGAATTCAAATCTTGAGATGTCCCAGAAGAGGAAGCCTCGTTAATTTATTTTTCTCTTTGGTTTTCATTCTTATTTGATATCATCGAGAAATCCTTCGATCAAAGTTTTGTAAGCACAACGATAATGGTTGAGGATAATGATAGGCTGGCTATCAAATATTTCAAGAAGATGAGTTCAAGTAGGCGCTCTTTATTTACACGCTGGAAGTCGGCGTTCACCCTTCCAATGTCGGCTTTTACGTCGATAGGGCCCTGGCGAAGATTGAACTCGAGAATTTCCGAGGTAAACTCAAAACCATGATCTTCTAATTCATGCCTAGAATAATGCTAGTGCCTTTTAATTTTTTATTTTTTCAGTGTCCCTAGGTTTTTAAACGAGATCCCAAAGTCGCGAGGAAACTATTCAGTTATCTGTCAAATGATTTATGTGTGTTTCTATAATTGCTTTTAAGCTGGCATGTTTTTCGTGTTTTTAAAATGGGGGATCAAATTCTAACATGAAAAAATCGAATATTTGTCCGTGTTTCAAGAAATTATACATTATGCTTGTTTTGCGGTTTACTTATTTTGGTTACAAGGTCAAATAAAATTGACAGAAATATTAATGCATATAAAGGCGAAGACAGTTGGAAAATTGACATGCAACGTTAATCATTTGGTGAGACCACCAAGCATATTGTGGGTGAAGGAGGGAGCATATCCCTACTACAAAGAAGCTATTAATGCAAGGCACATCGAAGGATCCTCGACCAGAGGGGGAATCAACAAGATTAAGGGAGCATACGGGGAACCAACAAGATTAAGAGAATTATTTGGCCTATGGTCACTATGCAAATTGAAATGTAAATAAAAAACGGGTGATGTGGATCGTAATTGTTTGTAATAATATGGAATGAAATTCATAAATGAGGTGGAAATGGTCTAATCATCCATGGAGGGAACACACGAGGTTGAATGGTTCCCACAGGAGATGTAAATCCTAGGGTAAAAGTATCCAAGGAAGGGTGCACTACGGGAAGAGTAACTCCCAAGGAATCTCATGAAGAGGCCTCAAGTTAAAATAGCCAAGTAGGGCGCATTTGTGAAGTGTAACCCACAAATGAATGTATGACATCTTATGACATAATCTATGACAAGATATGGCAATCTATGAAAACTCCTCATCCTAAATTTAGCCAAGGAGGACGCATGAAGGGTGATTGGGCCGATAAGTTATTTGTCAATCCCCTTAGTCAAGGAAGGAAACCCCTAATTGGAATTAGCAAAGGTGACTGAGGTATTATATGGGAAAATATAACATTATAAGGGAGGTTATGTGTCGTGAATAATGGTTCTCTCCAATAATTTGAATTTTATTTTATTTTTGTGAGAGAAATTTATAATGAGGAGGAAAGTCCTCAATGAAGTTTATAAAAAGGAATGCAAGAACTTGGGATAGTTCTTTTGATCATTTGCAATTCAAATTTGAGAGATATTGAGATTCTCACTATTGAGAGATGTTCCCCTTGCAATTGTAACTACTTTTGGCGGTGAAATATTACACCCTATATAGCATGAGAGGAGGAATGACCATGATTTCACTACAAAGGTTCAATGTAATGAGGTTATGTTCGTGTTTGGTTAATTGTTTGAGTTCACACTGGAGTGATTGGGATCTGAGTCAGTAGTAGTGCAAATTGTTGGTGTTCGATCTTTGTTAATGTGTTCATAACTTGATAGGTACACAAATAGACAAGAATGTGTGAAATTGTTTTTTAGAATCCATGACAATTGAATATGTTGAGAGGGAATACTACCATTCACAAATATTTATCGAATGTGCTCTTGAGTATTTATCCAATAATTCCTTTAGCCATCTTGAATTGGACACACAAAACTACCAATGCTGAACTTCGATATACGTCGAGAATTATTTTTTTTCACCATTAAGTAGTTTACTGGTTGGTTAAGAGGGGGTGGTAACATTCCCCTTACTACGATTCAATTCCACCCAAGAGTTTGGTATGTTTTACTGTGTGATATAGAGAGAGATCTGGGTTTGGATTTTTCTTTGAAGTGCAACAAAATGTTCAACCTATTGATAGGTGGTGGATGCCCAACACTTATGTAGAGACGAATCACAAAACTGATGTGTCATAGTTATGCGGTGCCACATGGTAGGTGATGGATGACGCGTCAATCTAAAATTATGCCACACATCATTTGTGTGTTAATGTGTAAAAGGGTCCATGTCCAGGTTAAGGCCATGTGGCTTGTTAAGGTGGCAATGCCATGGAATCTACACGGGTTCCCGTATAGTGGGAGAAACACCCTTGGTGTTATTGTCTTTGAGTTTGATAGCAAGAAGCTTCATTTAGTCAACGAAAGAAGGGACACAAGGACACGGTGTAATTGGGGATACTATCAACAGATGGAGCACAAAGAGCTAAAACCACATCTCCTACATGCACAATGAAGAGAGAAAGTTAATGCATATAACAATATTGGTGATGGCGATTGCTAGAGTTTATTAGGTGGAAAGAGGGACATAGGTGACAGTGACAACTACAAGAGGAGGGGCTTGTGCAATTTTTTACACCCACAAGGAAGACAATGCTCTCCTAAACAAGACTACAAAGAAGTGTCCAAAAAATAAAAGGTTGTGCAAAAAAAGAGAGTGACAACAACCAAAATGAGCATGTAGCCAAATCTAAGGAGCAAAATGTTGAGGCGTTGGAGGTCACAAAAAAGGTGGACCACCACAAAAATATTGAAAAGAAGAGGGGCTATGAGGAAAAAATCTTTAAAATGGACACAAAATGGGTTAGATCATTCCCAAAAAGATCACAAACGACTCTATTAGTAAGCATAAGAAGGTACCCCAAAAAACAAGAGTGGACCTTCAATCTCACATAAGGAATGCACACAATAGAATAAAAAAGACAGCTGAAAATTATCATAAAACAACAAAATAATGGCTGAAAAAAGAAATTAGAATGCATAGTTTGTGAGAAAATTTTATCAACAAAGTTAATTTACCCATTTTAAATGGAATACCACAACATAAAACTTTAGATTTTATGCAAATAAGTCATATTTAAACCAAATGAATGGGAAATCACAATTTAATGTAAACATTTAAAACACAATGGAATTCTTGGTTTTTCTCCACAATGCACAAATATTGTTGAAATGAACAATAAGCTTAAATATTCAAATTCTAAAAACAAGGAATTCAATATCCGAGTCCAAAACCAAAACAAGTATTCTATAAATCTCTTCAAATGATCAATATCTCTACTCGGGCCGTCCATACAAAACAATAGAAAAATTTTGCATGCATTTAAAAAAATCCCCCCAAATTTCCATAGGCTAATCAAAGTTGACGTTGACACCTTCCAAGAGGCTTTGTACCCCTAATGGCTTGACATCTCTCTTTACAGGTTGATCAGGTCCATCCAAGACACCCCTCACCTCCACTTGTGGTTATTCTCTTCTCCAAGCCCTTGGCTCTCGATCTGTGGTCGTGGATCCTTCCAAATCCCAATAATTTGTTCCTTATTGTTTGATACCAAGAAGCCTCATTTCTTCAAGGAAAGAAGTGACAGAAGCATGTGGTGTGGTTTTGGATACTATTAACAAATGGAGCTCAAAGAGGTAGAACCACCTATCCTACATGCACAATGAAGAGAGAAAGTTAATTCATATAATAATATTGGTGATGTCAGTGGCTAGAGTTTATTATGTGGAAAGAGGCACATAGGTGATAATGACAGCTACAACAGGAGGGGATTGTGTAATTTTCTACACCCACAAGGAAGACAATGCTCCCATAAACAAGACAGCAAAGAAGCATCCAAAAAATAAAAGCTTGTGTCAAAAAGAGAGTGCCAACAACCAAAATGAGCATGTAGCCAAAGCTATGGAGCACAAGGCTGGGGCATTGGAGGTCACAAAAAAGGTGGACCACTACAAGAAGATTGAAAAGAAGAGGGGCTATGAGGGCAAAAGCCTTAAGATGGACCCAAGATGGGTCAAAGCATTCCCCCAAAAATGACAAATGACTCTAGTAGTAAGCATAAGAAGGTAACCCCCCAAAAAAGAGTGGACCACGATGATCACATAACGATGGCATAAAAAATACACCACAAAAGTATCATAAAACAACAAAACCATGGCCCAAAAACCAAAATAGAATACAAAATTTGAGAGAAAATTTTATCAACAAAGTTAATTTAACCATTTTAAATGGAATGTACCAAAACATAAAAGTTTAGATTTGGTGCAAATGAATGGGAAACCACAATGTAACAAACATTTGAAACGCCATGGAATTCTTGGTTTTTGTCCACAGTGCAGAAATATTGCTGAAATGAACAATAAGCTTAGATATTCAAAGTCTAAAAACATGGAATCCAGGGTGTGAGTCCATAACGAAACAAGAACAAGGGTTCTATAAAGCCCTTCAAATGATCAATATCTCTACTAGGGCCATCCATACAAAACAATAGAAAATTTTGGCATGCAATTAAAAAATCCTCCATAGTTTTCGTAGGCTACACAAAATTGAGGTTGACACCTTCCAAGAGGTTTTGTACCCCTAATGGCTTCCGAGGTCTCTCTACAAGTTGATGATATTCATGTACAAGACACCCATGACCTCTGCTCGTGGTTGTTCTCTTCTCCAGACCCTTGGCTCTCGATCGGTGGTCATGGATCCTTCCAAATCTCATCAATCTATTCCTTAAACCACGACCCTCTTCCACGAATATGTCATGACCTTAGATTATTATTAGCTACATATTTTATGTTTATGTTAATTCAATTTTAATATTATTTTATTTTATTTATCATATTATTATTTTTTATATTTTAAAGAATAGGATTAAGTTTCATCTCCCTGTAAAAAAGAAAAAATAGAAAGAGACATTATACCAATAGAAAAGATAAAAATAAAATATACAAGTTTTATATATTTTAAAAGTTTTATATAGGATACATGCAAAATATTAAAGTAATTATAAAGATAATGTGGTCACCTAATCTACCTAGTAATATATGAATGAAACCTGTAAACCTACTCTACCCTTGTAACCTATTATTTAGCAGCGATCTGCGTCATCATCGCCATCGCTAAAATATTGCATCTCACCACCATAGTTAACATACTGCATATAGGCGTCGTAAAGTAGTTCACTCCACTATTCTGCTCGTGTATATAGTTCATTTCGGTATTCTGTTGGTGTAGAAGTGCCGTTGACCGCTCGTCGTCATCCCAATCCCGCACAGCCCGATTAGGTGGCAACGCAGGTGGCAACGGCCTGCTGGTCTGATTACATCTTAGTTCACCCTCAATCTTGGAGTGCGAGATGGGAGTGGGAGTTTCCCTTTTGGGTTCTGTTTTTCCATTCGCACGCTCGTCTAGGTTCACGTGTTCTAATTCGTTACAAACAACAACTCCAACCTGGTTCTTGATTGTCCATGCATTACGAACACTCTCCACCTTTTTCAAGGGCGAGGGGTACGAGATATTGGATCCGAGCTGGAATGAATTAATGCTTTTCCCTTCCTCATCTTTGGCTGCAATGAATGAGTGATTTGGTCTATGTGCTGTGAGAACAAGCATTTCTCTACGAGGAAGCTCTTTCTTGTCTTCCTTTGTTATCAGGGTAGGAAGCTTGGACTTCACCTCTTTTTTCCAATAAATGTCGTTGAGATTCAGCGGGGCGAACTTCTTACTCCCTCCTCCCATTTAGATTTAAATAACACCACCCCTATCAGAAAACTCGATATCAATAACGCTTAGCAAATGGAAGACGGATAACGTCTAATCCTGAAGGAAATGATATCTAACGTTTCTTTTCAATGAAAAATGTGAAGACTGAATCCAATCAATCAATCCGAATGGTAAGTTAACAGAAGAAAAATTTTGAATGCCTAAAATCGTGAATCCTTGTACATAAATAGTCTTCTCTCTCTGCATTGCTTTAACCATTTTGGGAAGTCGGCTCGGCATAGCGCGAGGGATTGATGATTTTGGGAGATTGTGTGGAGCATAATAATTATAGGAGGTGATTTGGGAGACGACGAAGTGGTTTTATTGCTTTTATTTTGAATTTTACAGTAGCTTCGAGGATGTTGTTGATTTTTGCCCCAAATACGTTGTGTAGAACCTAGAAGCCTTCTGCAGTTCTGGCGTTGAGTGCATTATCAATATCCAGAGAGCGTTCTGTAGTCTTGCCTTAAGCTCATTCTCAATGTTGCTGGGTAACGATTGCGAATTTTCAGTGCTTCATTTCTTTATACTTCTTAGGTTCCTATTAAAGCTTTAATCGATATTCTTCTGCAGAGCTGATGTTGAGAACACCTCGCAGATCCTATCTGAAGAGGTCCTTGCTATCAATTGCACACAAAATCTTTTTATAAGCGCGTTCTAAAGCCAAAGTTGACAAAGAAGAGTGTTTGTTACTCAGCCATCAGCTATAACATCACAATAGAATCGCTCAAATTATTATAAAAACTATTTCTTGACTGGGTCACGCCGTGCATCAATTAACAATATAAATAATAAATTGATAATAACTTCATACTTGCAAATGCTCACTTTGTATATTATTAAACTTGCTTCACTTGTGTGGGTGAGCTCCATTTTTCTTGTTATTGAAGTTGAGACTAATATGATCCAAATTGCTATGTTAATCAAATTGCTCACATTGTGGTTATTGCACCCAGATAATGACGCTATGCCAGTTGAACTTAAGATACTTGTTTTCTGCAAGTTCTCCATTTTGTTGTTATTGTGATAGGTATTCTACAATGTTTGCTGTTTTGCAGATATTTATTTTAAATACATAATTATCAAGCACTTAGAGTTACTGTTAGGCACTTCAAAGAAATCCATTTTAAATCCAAAATTATAAGTATAACTCAAAATAATCTAACCTTTTTACGAGTATTAAGACAAATTATCCTCTCTCCTAAATTTTTAAATTGCAACTTCATGATTTTTTATTTTCTTCTAATAATACATGATGATCGAGATGAAAATGCGTCCATTTAAGTTGTTTCTTCTGCACCTCCCGAGGGTGGACAGACTACGATAGCTCTAAGCCAAAACATTCCACAGTGCCTGGCAGACAAAATACCTGAAGTTGTAAGCAGATTGAAGGACGTAGGGTTGGTGCCTAAAATAACTTCTCCGGCCCAAACCTCAGGTGCTTCCCTCATAGCCAATATGGGTGAGATTATTGTAACATATGGATTTTTAATTTTGTTATGATCGATTTGCCATTTTTTGAAAAAATTGAAATGATTTAAAACTCTCATGGCATATAGGCTTCTAGGAATGAAATCATATTATTATTGGCCTTGACTTTAATGAAGTCGTTCTAATCAACATGCAATAGCCCAAGCTATCCTTGTCTAGTAGCAGGATGAGCTTTTTGCAGGATCTCCACGGCGGCCTGTCTCCCAGGTCTCAGATTTCTGAAGGTTACACGTGAGGGGAGCGTAGCCTTCCAAGTTGCCTCTAAAGTCAGTGTGTCTTTCTTTTAGGAGGAGTTTGCCTAGTTCCTTTTCTTTTCAGCTCATGTTGATTAGCAGCTTATTTTGGAGTCCATTAAGTCTCATATAGTTGAAAATAAAAATATGAAATACCTTTGTTGGCCATTTTCACAGGAGGAGTCTACGGACTCGCAGAAGTTAAGTTGGTTCTTGGTTTTCTATTTTTCCAATGGAGAAAGCACATTACAACACTCGACATGGAAGGAAAATATATAAGACGAAGAGATGCGAATTAAGAGATGGATGGCTAGGTAGGTTGTGGCGATGGAGTTACGAGAGCATGCACACATGCCTGCATGAGCATATACACCCGACCAACATGCAACAACTAGCTAGGATGCTAAGTTTACATTATAGTTTTTTTATGGTTATAGTTAAATGCAAAGCTAAAACATTAAGTGTTGGTTGATTAATGCTAGACTTATATCTAGCATTACATAGAATTTAGACAATATTCAAAACTTATGCTCTCCAAACATACGATCGAAGCTTCAAAAATCTATTTTCCTCATCCTTTGCCTCCGGATGAGGCCAAATAAGAACACAAACAACTCTATTCGATGATATAAAAGTTCAAATATTTTCATTGGTTGAAATAAATGTTGAAAACAAGATGCATAGAATACTTTTGTTAAATATTTTTTTTCAAGCTAGGAATAATAGAAACGGTGGCAAGAAGCACACATCAATTTGAGCTTATAGTTTCATAAATAGTTTTATTCATTTAGTTTAAAGTTTTTAAAAATATCAAGTTCGATAAGCGGTTAACCTTCTCACTCACTAAGCAAGTAAAATTGTTTATGAAACTGAAACATCAAACTGAAGTCTACTGCTTATCGGTGAGACTCCTAAAAGTACACTACTGCTAGAAGCATAAAAACTCTTTCTGAAATCAGCCAGGGCCTGACCAATAGTGCCATAAAAGAGGAATGGTTTTAGAATTCGACATAAACATCAAGCCACGTTTGATCACAATGGATCTACATATAAGGGTAGAGAGATTGAGCACATTTCTTGGAGCATCCAAATCCAAGGTCTGGAGTTTTGCAGTGACGAAATATTGCTGGATGTATATCTTGGCCGTGGTTTTTGGAAACGTCTATACCGCTCACCTTTCATGCTTTCGGCAAATTTTTGACCCCATTAAAGAAAACAAAATGGATTGGGTGTAGATATTCTATTCCTCGCTTGACTTTAGAAACAAACAATTATGTAATTAAGGCTGAGCTTATCATTATATAAAAATATCGAGGCTTATTTTAGGTTGTTCGCTGAGCCACTGATATGCACTGCCATCTTTTTGTATTTTTAAATGCAACATGGTTTTTGGTGTGTCATATTTTTCTTTGTTTTCTACTCATACCTAAAACTTCACATAGCCATGCCCAAATTTTAACTTGTTAAATATGAGACTGGTTTCATTATTTTTCCTACTGAAAAGTGTACTAAAAAATTGGGCTATGCTCAAATTTTAACTTAAAATATGAGTTTGGTTTCACTATTCCTATCTAAAAAGTGTACTCACAAATTGGGTGGTTGTGAGCCTTTGAGCAATCTTAGTTAGAAAATTTTAGTGAGGGGCAATTGTTTTGACACCGACCATAGGTAATTAAAGTTTCACATACAAGTCATGGGTAATTTTAGTGTCATATATGTATGTCCATAGGTATTAAGTTTTTGAATTTTTTCATCTTAATAAAAGAACTTTTATCAAAGATATGGGGAAACCTTAAGAAAAGTATTTTACCAAGTACGAAATATCTCCTTAAGAAAAATGGTTCCCTTCTTATTAGTTTAATAATTATTTAAATTAAAAAAATATGGTATGTATGGTTAAGGATTTTATTTTAGAGAAAATTTTCCAAACTAAAAACAATAATCGGTATTTTTAAGGATTTTTTTTTTGGCATTATTAAGAGAATGCTTCACACTGTTGAATTGCATCATATCTTACAATAAATAATGAAATACATATTTCATTTAACAGTTTAATAAGAAGTGTCCTTCTAATACATAGAGAGAGAAGATATGGAAAATTTAATTTTATAAGAAATAATTTATATTTGTATTGAAAAATTAGTTTTATAAAAAGTGAAATTAATTTTTTATAAAAGTTTTGAAATATAACTATAAAAATAAAATGTTCTTGGAAGAAAATTCAACTTCGAAAATTTTCTGTCAAGTTTTCAACTTTTTAAAATTTTACATTATTTGGCATCTCTTTTTACTTTTTAATTAATTTAAAATATTTTAAATTAACAAATTTATATACTTTACGATGAAAATAAATTAAAAATGTATAGTTGTATTTAAAATAGATATTTAAAATTTATTTTATCTAATTATTTTTATTTATTTAATAAATTTTAATAATTCATTATCATAAATAAATTATATAGTCACGAGTGAACATAATAATCATTGCTAGAAGTTTTATGAAAAGAGTTGGCAATAAGAGAAATGTTAATCGCAATAGACCTACATAAAAATATAAACCTTTTATTTTTTAATCTCGGCTCATACAAACACTAATTGACACATTATTTGAGCAGTTGGAATAATTAATTTTACAATGGGCCTAGTATTTTCAAAATTTCTCACTTTGACACTTCATTCACATCTAATCCCTTTTTCAAGAAGCATTAAACTAGGTACCTTTTTTTATCAAAATTTAATGTATTTGTCTTCGTTCGTTGACCACCTTTGTTTATTTGATGTTTGTCAAATGGTTAGTCTTATATGTTTTTGAATCTATCCATAATATGAGCAAGGAATTCAAATCTTGAGATGTCCCAGAAGAGGAAGCCTCGTTAATTTATTTTTCCCTTTGGTTTTCATTCTTATTTGATATCATCGAGAAATCCTTCGATCGAATTTTTGCAAGCACAATGGTAATGGGTGAGGATATTGATAGGCGGGCTATCAAATATTTCAAGAAGATGAGTTCAAGCAGGCACTCTTTATTTACACGTTGGAAATTGGCGTTGACCCTTCCAATGTCGGCTTTTATGTCGACAGGGCCCTCGCGAAGATTGAACTCGAGAATTTCCGAGGTAAACTCAAAACCATGATCTTCTAATTCATGCCTAGAATAATGCTAGTGCCTTTTAATTTTTTATTTTTTCAGTGTTGCTAGGGTTTTAAACCAGATCCTAAAGTCGTGAGGAAACTATTCAGTTATCTGTCAAATGATTTATGTGTGTTTCTATAATTGCTTTTAAGCTGGCATGTTTTTCGTGTTTTTAAAATGGGGGATCAAATTCTAACATGAAAAAATCGAATAGTTGTCTGTGTTTCAAGAAATTATACATTATGCTTGTTTTGCGGTTTACTTGGTTTGGATACGAGGTCAAATAAAATTGACAGAAATATTAATGCATATAAAGGGGAAGACAGTTGGAAAATTGACATGCAACGTTAATAATTTGGTGAGAACACCTAGCATATTGTGGGTGAAGGAGGGAGCATATCCCTACTACAAAGAAGCTATTAATGCAAGGCACATCGAAGGATCCTCGACCAGAGGGGGAATCAACAAGAGTAAGGGAGCGGACGGGGAACCAACAAGATTAAGAGAATTATTTGGCCTATGGTCACTATGCAAATTGAAATGTAAATAAAAAACGGGTGTTGTGGATCGTAATTGTTTGTAATAATATGGAATGAAATTCATAAATGAGGTGGAAATGGTCTAATCATCCAAGGAGGGAACATACGAGGTTGAATGGTTCCCATAGGAGATGTAAATCCTCGGGATAAAAGTATCCAAGGAAGGGTAACTCCCAAGGAATCTCATGAAGAGGCCTCAAGTTAAAATAGCCAAGTAGGGCGCATGTGTGAAGTGTAACCCACAAATGAATGTATGACACCTTATGACATAATCTATGACAAGCTATGGCAATCTATGAAAACTCCTCATCCTAAATTTAGTGAAGGAGGACGCATGGAAGGAAGGAAACCCCTAATTGGAATTAGCAAAGGTGACTGAGGTATTATTTGGGAAAATATAACATTATAAGGGAGGTTATGTGTCATGAATAATGATTCTCTCCAATAATTTGAATTTTATTTTATTTTTGTGAGAGAAATTTAGAATGAGGAGGAAAGTCCTCAATGAGGTTTATAAAAGGGAATGCAAGAACTTGCGATAGTTCTCTTGATCATTTGCAATTCAAATTTGAGAGATATTGAGATTCTCATTATTGAGAGATGTTCCCCTTGCAATCGTAAATACTTTTGGTGGTGAAAGATTACACCGTATATAGCATGAGAGGAGGAATGACCATGATTTCACTACAAAGGTTCAATGTAATGAGGTTATGTTCATGTTTGGTTAATCGTTTGAGTTCACACTGGAATGATTGGGATCTGAGTCAGTAGTAGTGCAAATTGTTGGTGTTCAATCTTTGTTAATGTGTTCATAACTTGATAGGTACACAAATAGACAAGAATGTGTGAAATTGTTGTTTAGAATCCATGACAATTGAATATGTTGAGAGGGAATAATACCATTCACAAATATTTATCGAATGTGCTCTTGGGTATTTATCCAATAATTCCTTTAGCCATCTTGAATTTGACACACAAAACTACCAATGTTGAACTTCTATATACGTCGACATTTTTTTTTACCGTTAAGTAGTTTAACAGTTGGTTAAGAGGGGGTGGTAACATTCCCCTTACTACGATTCAATTCCACCCAAGAGTTTGGTATGTTTTACTTTGCGATATAGAGAGAGATCTGGGTTTGGAGTTTTCTTTGAAGTGCAACAAAATGTCCAACCTATTGATAGGTGGTGGATTCCCAACACTTATGTAGAGACGAATCACAAAACTGGTGTGTCATAGTTATGCGGTGCCAAATGGTAGGTGATGGATGACGCGTCAATCTAAAATTATGCCACACATCATTTGTGTGTTAATGTGTAAAATGGTCCATGTGCAAGTTAAGGCCATGTGGCTTGTTAAGGTGGCAATACCATGGAATCTACACGGGGTCCCTTATGGTAGGAGAAACACCCTTGGTGTTATTGTCTTTGAGTTTGATAGCAAGAAGCTTCATTTAGTCAAGTAAACAAGGGACACAAGGACATGGTGTGGTTGGGGATAATATCAACAGATGGAGCACAAGGAGGTACAACCACCTATCCTACATGCACAATGAAGAGAGAAAGTTAATGCATATAACAATATTGGTGATGGTGATTGCTAGAGTTTATTATGTGGAAAGAGGGACATAGGTGACAGTGACAACTACATGAGGAGGGGCTTGTGCATTTTTTTACACCCGCAAGGAAGACAATGCTCTCCTAAACAAGACTGCAAAGAAGTGTCCAAAAAATAAAAGCTTGTGCAAAAAAAGAGAGTGCCAACAACCAAAACGAGCATGTAGCCAAAGCTAAGGAGCACAAGGTTCAGGCATTGGAGGTCACAAAAAAGGTGGACCACCACAAAAATATTGAAAAGAAAGGGGGCTATGAGGGAAAAATCTTTAAAATGGACACAAAATGGGTCAGATCATTACCAAAAAGATCACAAACGACTCTATTAGTAACCATAACAAGGTACCCCAAAAAACAAGAGTGGACCTTCAAGCTCACATAACGAATGCACACAATAGAATAAAAAAGGCATTCGAAAAGTATCATAAAACACCAAAATGATGGCCGAAAACAGAAATTAGAGTGCATAGTTTGTGAGAAAATTTTATCAACAAAGTTAATTTACCCATTTTAAATGGAATACCATGACATAAAACTTTAGATTTTATGCAAATAAGTCATATTTCAACCAAATGAATGGGAAATCACAATTTAATGTAAACATTTGAAACACCATGGAATTCTTGGTTTTTCTCCACAATGCACAAATATTGTTGAAATGAACAATAAGCTTAGATATTCAAAGTCTAAAAACAAGGAATCCAATATCCGAGTCAAAAACCAAAAGAAGTATTCTATAAATCTCTTCAAATGATCAATATCTCTGCTCGGGCCGTCCATACAAAACAATAGAAAACTTTTGCATGCATTTAAAAAAATCCCCCCAAATTTCCATAGGCTAATCAAAGTTGACGTTGACACCTTCCAAGAGGCTTTGTACCCCTAATTGCTTGACATCTCTCTTTATAGGTTGATCAGGTATATCCAAGACACCCCTCACCTCCACTTGTGGTTATTCTCTTCTCCAAGCCCTTGGCTCTCGATCTATGGTCGTGGATCCTTCCAAATCCCATCAATTTGTTCCTTATTGTTTGATAGCAAGAAGTCTCATTTCTTCAAGGAAAGAAGTGATAGAAGCATGTGGTGTGGTTTTGGATACTATTAACAAATGGAGCTCAAAGAGGTACAGCCACCTATCCTACATGCACAATGAAGAGAGAAAGATAATTCATATAATAATATTGGTGATGTCAGTGGCTAGAGTTTATTATGTGGAAAGAGGCACATAGGTGACAATGACAGCTACAATAGGAGGGGCTTGTGTAATTTTCTACACCCACAAGGAAGACAATGCTCCCATAAACAAGACAACAAAGAAGCATCCAAAAAATAAAAGCTTGTGTCAAAAAAGAGTGCAACCCAAAATGAGCATGTAGCCAAAGCTATGGAGCACAAGGCTGGGGCATTGGAGGTCACAAAAAAGGTGGACCACTACAAGAAGATTGAAAAGAAGAGGGGCTATGAGGGCAAAAGCCTTAAGATGGACCCAAGATGGGTCAAAGCATTCCCAAAAAAATGACAAATGACTCTAGTAGTAAGCATAAGAAGGTACCCCCCCCAAAAAAAGTGGACCACGATGATCACATAACGATGGCATAAAAAATACACCACAAAAGTATCATAAAACAACAAAACCATGGCCCAAAAACCAAAATAGAATACAAAATTTGAGAGAAAATTTTATCAACAAAGTTAATTTAACCATTTTAAATGGAATGTACCAAAACATAAAAGTTTAGATTTGGTGCAAATGAATGGGAAACCACAATGTAACAAACATTTGAAACGCCATGGAATTCTTGGTTTTTGTCCACAGTGCAGAAATATTGCTGAAATGAACAATAAGCTTAGATATTCAAAGTCTAAAAACATGGAATCCAGGGTCTGAGTCCATAACGAAAACAAGAACAAGGGTTCTATAAATCCCTTCAAATGATCAATATCTCTACTAGGGCCATCCATACAAAACAATAGAAAATTTTGGCATGCAATTAAAAAATCCTCCATAGTTTCCGTAGGCTACACAAAATTGAGGTTGACACCTTCCAAGAGGTTTTGTAACCCTAATGGCTTCCAAGGTCTCTCTACAAGTTGATGATATTCATGTACAAGACACTCGGTTGTTCTCTTCTCGAGACCCTTGGCTCTCGATCGGTGGTCATGGATCCTTCCAAATCTCATCAATCTATTCCTTAAACCAAGACCCTCTTCCACGAATATGTCATGACCTTAGATTATTATTAGCTACATATTTTATGTTTATGTTAATTCAATTTTAATATTATTTTATTTTATTTATCATATTATTGTTTTTTATATTTTAAAGAATAGGATTAAGTTTCATGTCTCTATAAAAAAAGAAAAATAGAAAGAGACATTATACCAATAGAAAAGATAAAAATAAAATATAAAAGTTTTATATATTTTAAAAGTTTTATATAAGATACATGCAAAATATTAAAGTAATTATAAAGATAATGTGGTCACCTAATATACCTAGTAATATATGAATGAAACCTGTAAACCTACTCTACCCTTGTAACTAATTATTTAGCAGCAATCTGCGTCATCATCGCCATCGCTAAAATATTGCATCTCACCACCATAGTTAACATACTGCATATAGGCGTCGCTAAAGTAGTTCCCTCCACTATTCTGCTCGTGTATATAGTTCATTTCGGTATTCTGTTGGTGTAGAAGTGCCGTTGACCGCTCGTCGTCATCCCAATCCCGCACAGCCCGATTAGGTGGCAACGCAGGTGGCAACGACCTGCTGGTCTGAATACATCTTAGTTCACCCTCAATCTTGGAGTGCGAGATGGGAGTGGGAGTTTCCCTTTTGGGTTCTGCTTTTCCATTCGCATGCTCGTCTAAGTTCACTTGTTCTAATTCCTTACAAACAACAACTCCAACCTGGTTCTTGATTGTCCATGCGTTACGAACACTCTCCACCTTTTTCAAGGGCGAGGGGGACGAGATATTGGATCCGAGCTGTGAGAACAAGCATTTTTCTACGAGGAAGCTCTTTCTTGTCTTCCTTTGTTATCAGGGTAGGAAGCTTGGACTTCACCTCTTTCTTCGAATAAATATCGTTGAGATTCAGCGGGGCGAACTTCTTACTCCCTCCTCCCATTTAGATTTAAATAACACCACCCCTATCAGAAAACTCGATATCAATAACGCTCAGCAAATGGAAGACGGATAACGTCTAATCCTGCAGGAAATGATATCTAACGTTTCTTTTCAGTGAAAAATGTGAAGACTGAATCCAATCAATCAATCCGAATGGTAAGTTAACCGAAGGAAAAATTTGAATGCCTAAAATCGTGAATCCTTGTAAATAAATAGTCTTCTCTCTCTGCATTGCTTTAACCATTTTGGGAAGTCGGCTCGACATGGCTGAGCTTATCCAGCATGTACGTTCATGTTGAATAAGCCACCTGGCCTGGACCCTACGGCCGGTCATCCTCGTCTGCCTCAGTCTCGCCACCGCCACCGCCACCATCGTCCTGCTGCCACCCCGCAGCGTCCTGCATTAATTATCTACCAAACAATTTTTTGAACGTGTACACCTCTCAGTACATTGATCCATATCCTCCCCTCCCCTGTTCACGGTGGCTGGGGCAACTTTGAAGCCTATTGTATAAATTCCTCTTTCGTTTTCTTTTGTGCATTCGACGATTGTATCATCGGTTTTCGTCTGCTTCATATCAGCGCAAGCATCTACTCTGTTCAATTATCGGGATTTGCTCGGTTTGTGCTATTATTATATAAAACCAAGCTTGAAAGAATGGCCTTGACTCCTTTCTTCGGTCCATCGAGAGACGGCAGCCTGTGGGATCCTTGGAACAGCCGCAGCAGCAGCCTGTTCGATCCGTGGGTACCTGTTTCTCGAATCGGGGACGCATTCGACTTCGGCAGCGCGCTCGACAGCCCGGCCTTTTCCTTCTCACGGGACGCACAGGCCATTGCCAACACCAAGCTTGACTGGAAGGAAACC